>MJUU01061090.1:116104-128576 GCA_002080025.1 Modiolus philippinarum
AAAGAAACAAGTATACTCTGAAAAAAGTCAGAATACTCAAGCTGAGTTTTAGTTATTTTTTCATTGATTTATATGAATCTAATTTTTGCATAGCCAATGGCCATTTTGACAAGTTACTGATCTTTATTCCTGTAAAAATTGTTACTAGTATGGATGATAGGAACAAAACCGAAAAATGCAACAAGAAGCAGTGATAGAGAGATACAGATTGGCAACTACTAAATACGTCAAGGGTGACAGACATATAGTACCGAGGATGCAACTGAAATGTTAAAAACACACTCGGAACTCTTCGATAGTTTTTGTAAAAGCTGATATTATAAGTAAATTTCGTCGGATTGTTATTTAAAATGGTGATAAGCAAAATAATCGAGAGTTTCGTTGTGGTAACAAGACGTTCCGGCCCTACAACCAATCCGCCCTTCCCTATCCGGCCCTGTACTTTCCGGTCCTGTCTGAAACTTATTTACCATGATAAGATAAACTTCAAATGCCAATTTTATACCATGGAAGGTTGAAATCATACTCGTGTACTTAAGGTTTTAGTTTTATGTTTGGGATTTTTTTTTATCAATAAGAAATAATACGACAAAACAACAATATATTATCAATTGGAAATATAGGGACGGATAGACCAAGGCCGGATTGTCATAGGGTCGGACTGACATAGGGCCGGACTGTTGTAAGGCCGGATGATCTCTAAATCAGCGTTTTCAGTTACATATACCATTAACTACAAGTTGCTTATCTCTATAATGTCTCTGTAGAGAACAAATAATCAAAAACAAGAGTTGTCAGAAGACAACATAGCTCGCCGGGGATTCCAGTAACCTAAATGCACAATAAATTCGAAGTAATAGAAAACTTTCTTCACAAGAAAGTCACATATCAAATATAAACATCCAATCACTAAACAACTTAATTCTAGAAGCAAAGTTAAAGTCTTTAAAAAATACCCTCAGGGCAAGGTCAAGGTCAAAATGTCTACAAATATGGTACCACTAGAAAGCTATCACCATAAGGAAGTTACATACCAAATATAAACACCCTACCACTAAAGGCATACCTTCTAGAGGCAAGGTTAAAGTTTTTTAAAAATTGCCCTCAGGGCAAGGTCAAGGTCAAAATGTCTACAAATATGGTACCACTAGAAAGCACTTATCATAAGGAAGTTACATACCAAATATAAACACCCTACCACTAAAAGCCTACCTTCTAGAGGCAAGGTTAAAGTTTTTTGAAAATTACCCTCAGGGCAAGGTCAAGGTCAAAATGTCTACAAGTATGGTACCAGAAGAAAGCACTCATCACAAGGAAGTTACATACCAAATATGAACACCCTACCACTAAAAGCCTACCTTCTAGAGGCAAGGTTAAAGTTTTTAAAAATTGCCCTAAGGGCATGGTCAAGGTCAAAATGTCTACAAGTATAGTACCAGAAGAAAGCTCTCATCACAAGGAAGTCACATACCAAATATCAACATCCTAGCTATTCAGTTACAAAAACAGGAAAACAGCAAACACCTACAATGGCCAGGAACTACAATCACATGCCACAATCTACAAGCAAACTTCACCAGAAAAACAATAATGAAAACAAGAGACAAACATAAATAACGATAGGAACTCGGGATAGCCGGACTTGGTACCGGCACCAGCAAAAGCCAGTGGTAGGGTTAAACCGGTTTATGGGTACCCAAACCTCCCCTTTCTCTATCCCGTTTCCCTATAGTATCATAAACACGCGAATAAAACCCAATACAGGTAGACTACTAACTCAATGACCACTATCTTGGAACAGAAAAAGAATAAGACAAAACGTAATTTTGAAAGAAGGGTCAAAGAGTGCTCGCCGCTAAACTGCCGGCTAGCTCAAGGAATCTAGTCTGCTGGTAAAACACTGTCGCACTACGGAAGAAAAATCAAACTCAAAATGTCAGGTCTCAATTCCACAAGCCAGGTTAAAGTTTTGCTGACGCCGACGCCGACGCCGACACCGGGGGTATGACAATAGCTCTCCGGACATTCGTCCCGGCGAGCTAATAATTTATATAGAAAGGCAAGAACTAGCTTAGGACATATACATATAGTTGATTGTTCGATCCGTTTTCTGTATACAGCAATAATTCAGTGTTTTATGCATTTTGTGTATTTTGAACAATGTGCATTGTTTTCTGTGGTTTTAATTTGTTGAATTTGTAAAACTATTGTTTTACATTAAATTTAGATTTGAAATGTTTACATGTTCAAAAACTTAAGAAAATGCGATAAATAGATCCATACCTGCCAACCACCAAAAGTACTGCGGTGGGTAATGACCCAACATTGTACATTCAAATGTTGGGTCATAACACGCGGCGGCATTTTTTCACAGTTAAAATCTGTTTAAAACAATATAAATATCAAAACTATCAAGGTTGAATTTGTTAAGTCAAACTGAATGCCCTTATTTTATGGGCTCTTTAATTAGGAAATAAAATATTCTTATTTTATTCAAACATATTTATTTCTAGCTTGCATTGTACTCCATGCATACAATTTTTGTCAACAAAGGAAATCTCTTTTTGTTTGTAAATATGTCAATTATTTGACATAGTTCTCCCCAAAATTTATCAACTGATGTATTGTCAGGAAGTCCAAAGTCTGGCATCAGCTGATAATCCATGAACTCATTTGCTACTTGTCGGGTTCTTGTTCTTGTAGACTTTAGAATCTCAGACCAATTTGACCAACTACAATATATTATTTGTTATTAAGTTTGTTTTTAGTAGTAGTGAAGTTTGCAATTTAAAGCCTCATACAAATTCTTCCGTTCCGAAGCCGACTGGTAGTTTCACGTTTAGTTGGATTCACTGTGCAGAGTCCAAACAAAGACCTTTTCCTTGTAAATGATTTATTCAATCTTTATTACTTAATTACCCGTTTCAGGTGTAAAGAAGTCACAACCACAACCTTCACTTTTTGTTTACATTGCCGGGTTATCGGCACCCTCGCCAGATTGAACAATTAAGAGTTTACGCTTCAGTGAACATGCGCGGGAAAATATTACAAATAAATAAGGGTCTCATTCTGTATGCTGCTGTCGAATAAATAACTGGTTACATGTTTGTTTTAGGTACTGCTGTTTATTAGCTCGATCTGAACTGGTATATATAACAATAAAAGAAAATATTCGGAAAGCCTACAATTTTTCTCCGGAATCATAACAAAATGTCCTTATATTAGTCCGCAAATAGAAATAGTTCGTAAAATGTGACATTCAAATTTAAATAGAAATGTGAACTGCAGATGAACACTCACCAAAAGATTGATGTCCAAGCATGTATATAGTGAACTGCAAAATTTGAAAATCAAATATTTGGCAAGAACGAATTTAGCATCGTAATAACTACACTCAAGCGCCCCTTGCGCTGCTCTTGAGTAAAAATGATAGGATATGTCCACCTCCTATGCGGGCCGTAATTGTATATTGTCTTTTACAGGTATGTTCTGGGTTGAGCTTTTCCACCGAGTTGCCTTGTGATGTTGTATAAGGTGTTGATGTCCCCTTTCCCACAAGCATTTTCAGTCTCTTCTGATAATCTTTCAGCATAAAGCCTTTTATCTTGTTTACAGTTCTTCAGTGGTTTAAAACAGTTTGAGCCCCAAAAATGTGTAAAAACAGAGATTAACGTATAAGCAAGCGACATCACATACGACTGTTCCAAATAACTTCTAACACAACAGACGATTTTGCAGTTGTAACATAAAATAAGCCGACAATGCCCGTATGATGTTTTTATTATAATTAAAGGTAACAAGAGGTCTCATCAATATAAAAATGTACCGTGATTGTCCTATTAGAATCGAAATAATCAACGGAGACTCCATTTAAAAATTGTGTGGATATATATATTTTTCCCCGTTAACACCCAGGTCACAAACATACGACATAAATGGTCTACATGCTGTAAATATGATAAACTGTAGTCTCCGTTAAGTATTTCTATATAGGACACAATGCGCACTGCATTATGCTTCCGAGTGATAATTCTCAAGACATAATAATTACTACTGTCGAATGTTGATGACCGATAGAATAAAAAAATGTTAGTGTGTGAGAACGAAACGTCAGTCTAAAAAAGAATAATTCAACGAAAAGGGCAACATCGGAAACATAACGACGCAAGACAACTAAGAAAAGCAAAAAGGAAACACACATGCTGATGAAAAACATGCACCCATATAAAAAAACCATGGATGAGATCGGGAACAGCAGTAGAGTAGGTACCTCCTTCTATAAGCTTTTAAAGGGAAAGATTTGCCACCTGGGTAACAGATATCCCAAAGCAGTCCGCCACATCGTGATGTCGCCTGTAAAACTGCAGTGACGACTTCAAGTTATGGATAACATACCTTTGTTTAAGAAGCCAATTTGTGACCAACCGGACTATAGTAAGGAAGTCACTGGCCCTTGAGCAGCGAATTAGTTTGGAGGCGTAAAATCCATATGCCGATGCTGAAGGGATATTGCTACGATGAAATGGGAAACTGACTATCGGAATGCTGAAATTAAAAGACCGGGAAGGTTTTCATCTCTATTTTGAAGAAACCTTTGATGAATTCAGTCTTATATGAGTGGAGAAACAGATCGGTTAAAAGAGGTGCACAGTTTGTGCCCATTGGAATTCCGGTAATCTGTTGAAAAAACTCAAATCTGGACAAATACATTGTCGATCAGAAACACTTAACATTTTAATCACTTCCTCCTCTGTACTTTTTTTTTCTGTGATTCTGAGTCGTTTTTTACAAAGTGTGCTTGGTCTCTGCCTAAAACAAAGTACTTATATCTGCGTTTGCCGTTCTCACGGGAGACACACCTAGGAATTAAATCTTTCAGTCAGAATTTCAGTTGTTCACGAGGAATAGTGGTACATGTATACAGTGTGGAGAAGTCAAAAATTTTAATGCTGTTTATAGGAGATAATGATCTCGATGTTAGGATGTCAAGCAGATTGTAAGAGTTTTTCATTTACACCACTTCTTGAAAAGCTAGTATCACAATATTTTTGAAGTCCCTCTTTTAAGGTTGTCAAGATTAAGGTTATAAGCTTAGAAATAAGTTTTATAGAGCATTTTGCATATCCAGCGATGTACCATTGTTTGTATGGGCATTTGTGTAATTTTGGTATCCAATACAAGGAGGGAGATCAGTGTCTTCATCTTTGGTTGAAATCAAAACAGTTTTATGGTTCTGTAATATCTCCTCCTTAAACAGGGTTTTAGCTGTTTAGGTTGGATTGCCCTGGGTATAACAAATGCTTAGTTCTTTCTATAATGATCGAAGTAATGGTTTTTATATATGAAAATGGTGTTATTAGGGGCTTTATCTACCAGAACAACGACATAAGTGTCATAAATGGAGGACAAGTAACTTGCAACATCGGCATTTTTGAAAATGGATGCTTTAGTTCTAATTGACCCTCTTAGATGAATAATTCGCTTAAGAATTATGAACTTCACAGCCCAGAGAATGATAATCAATACACTTCCTTGATAGAACCCGGTTGCTTACAAATAGGCTACTTAAACAAGGGTATGTTACCCATAACATTTTTCTTGTTTTTTCTTTTGTTAATTTTTGTTAACAACCTTTCATTAATTCCTTCTAATACAGAACAATTTTATTGAATCCTCATTACTTACATTCAAAGGTTAGTACTACCTTAATTGATAACCGAGATTGCTGTATGAGAAGATTATGAGTGCTATACCGTTAGGGGTTTGTTATCCATAATAAACAATGAAGGGATATGGGGTAAATGTGCACGAGACAAAATCTCTACAAATACGAATAGGCTACTTAAATAAAGTATGCTACCCATAATTTGAAGTCATTACTCCAGAAGTTTTACGATCGACATCACGGTCTTGTGGGCCGCTATGAGATATCTGTTTCCAAGATGACAACAGATATTTCCTTTTAAAAGCTTAGGGCTGTTGCTTCCTCTACTGGACTAAACTTTACTTCCGGATTTGACATGTTCGACACGGCGGATAATTCTTCGCAGTGCGGCCGTTTTACCAGCACACTAAATTCCTTGAGCTAGCCGACAGTTTAGCGGCGAGCACACTTTGATCCTTCTTTCTATATTTATTTTTAAAGTGGTCATAGAGTTAGTAGTCTACCTGTATTGGGTTTTATTCGTATGTTTATTATACTACAGGGGAACGGGATGGATGAAGGTTAGATTTGGGTACCCATAAATCGGTTTAATCCTACGTTAGCCTTTGCTATTGCCTATACTAAGTCCGACTATCCCGAGTGTAAATCGTTATTCCCGTCGGTCTTTTGTTTGTTGTTTTTTCTTGTGCAATTCCCTTGTGGATTGTGGCATGTGATTGTAATTTTCGGCCATTGTAGGTGTTTACTGTTACCTTCATTTTGTAATGGTTAAAACAAGCCATGGAAAAACTCTTTTAATGTTGTTCTTTATCTTGAAGTCACCATGAAACCTTCAATAATGATCTTTGGTCACACCTCATAGAAAGTTCAAGGCGGCCCCGATCCATGTCTCCTTTCATACCATTAGAACAAATCCAAGCAATCTCTTATCTAATTTTATCCTTAAATTCTTTGATTTAAAAACAAATCTTATCTGATTTTATCCTTTGATTCCCGTGTAAAATAGTTTGCCATTGTACACATGATTTTCTTCTCGTTAAAGGCTTTAGCAACAAATTAATGCTCAATAAAGACCGTTTCATTAGATGTGTATTTTTTATTCGCCTGAAAATGAAGTAGGGAAGTCCCAACGCCGAGGTAGAGTTAAAGTCAGACAACACTTGAAATATCATGAACACAAGGTCCGTAATTTATCAACAACTGCAGCCTAACGTTTTTCTTTTAAAATGCCCTTTCTTGTATAAATTCATTATATTGTTAATTCCACCTTCCTTCATCATTAAGATGATACCTTCAAATACTGAAGTAAAATATAATTGAATCATGTGTCACATTTTAAATTATTTTTTCTCATGGTACTAGTATGTAATAACATAAGATGGACAGGGCTGTATGATTAAAACAGCAATGATTATTGTCATACAACGTATTAAGTAAGAAATGACACATGTAATTTTTACAGAAAAAAAAACATATCAATAATGGAATGGCACAAATATATATCACAAACATAAGTTTCCTGAGTAATATTTCAATACCCAGTAACATCGGTATTTTGTTATTCAATACGATACTGGACCTACAACATGGGGTATATCACTTCTTCCACCGATTCGAATGCTTTGTGGTACTCATAGTACAATTTATTGGTATCAGTTGTATGTGGTAACAATGTTCAAAATTTGTTCGTCGAGTACTGAACTTCTGAATATGGTGGCGGAGGAGTTGACCAGTTGGTACCAAAGTTCGTCTGTGTATTGGAATACCCAGTTTGTGTGTTAGAATAACCAGTTTGTGTTCCTGAATATATTTGGTGAAATGGAGTCGTCTGAATGGATTGTCTCATATTTTGAGCTGCTAGCTGTTGCTGCTGTTGTATTAGTACCATTTGCATTTGGGCAAGTCGCTCTTGCCTACTGTAAAACCTGAATGCTCTTCTATAATAACAAAACATTCCAGTCACCACAACGCTGCAAACAAGAAGAACTAAACCAATCAAAGCTGCAATTATATTCATTGGTACTTCAACTTTAAAATTATCTCCACAAGTTTCTGAATTTTCAGCACCACAAGCAGCGGCTCCCCATGCAGAATATCCAATACAAAGTCCGCAAAACGTTATGGATGTCACAGCAAAAGTATAAAATAAAATTACCTGAAATATATACATATATAATTTGTATTAAACTACGCAAAAAATGAATTAAAAATTAAGATTTCACAACAAGGGTTTGCTTATATAGAAATTTCTCGAATCGAATTAAATAAAGGACAAGTAACTATAAGACCACTCTTTAGTCCCATAGTAGTTGTAATTATTAAAATGTCCCAAGATTGAACAGACATAGATAAAATCAATGAAAAATGTACCTTGTTAGAAATACATGTATTCAATGGGGGTAATAACAAAATTACTGAACAGAATTGTCAAGAACCAAAGTCCAAAAAGTAAAAAGACTAAGCAGTTGGAAATTCACCGGAAAAATTAAGACCGCAATGGTCCGGACTTGGTACAGGCATTTCAAAAGAAACGGTTGGTTAAACTGCCACCCCCCTTTCCATTGTGGTAGTGTCCGGCAGAAACACAACAGCAATTGCCACAAATGGCCGTAGAGAGTGAAAAGAACTGATCATTGTATATACATATATAATTATCCTTACCTTTGCCGTCGGGCCTAAACTTGAGAACAATTTTCCAGTTATTATAAATAAGATCCAAAACATGACATTTTAGACAATTTTCAACATGGAAACTATAGGGTGCTTGTGGGTTAAATCAAAATATTTTGTATTTTGTGTATAATGTGAAAAAGTATATGAAGACTGAAAACGAATGCTCTGAAAATTTCCAGAAACAAAAAACTAGATAAAAGTAGTTTCTTTCATTGCTAAAATTTCCAGATTTGATAAAAGGTTGGACATTGTTTTCTTCAGAAATAACTATTCAGTTATGTTTCAAAATTCAATCAGGTTTTCAAACCGTACAATAGCCGTTGTAAAATTTTCATCCTTTGCAAAATTCAGGTTTCATCATACTTCGTCCTTTTCTTTAAAATGTTTAACGAGGCTTGTCGAGCGTAAAACTTTCGAAAATATCTATTGAAATGATTAACATTTCATAATGAGCTCGTTCATGACAAACAAATGTTCAACACCATATGTTTTTAGACCAAAATTTAACTTTATTGTTTAACTCATATTATATAGTCGATAAGCATTGTACATCCATAAAGCTTTGCAACTGCTGTGCCATTTACGCATGATACTTCTTTCCTTGTATGGAAGCTACTGGTTAAACGCTTTTTGGAACTGAACACTCCATCTGATCAGATTTGATTATAGAGGTGAGAACTATTTCTTTTTAATACATCTGGTTGTCGGAAGGGAGAGTTAGCATACGGACTAGAATAAAACAATTCAATCAAATATAATTCTGATGTGACTACTGACATATGATGTGACATATGTGAAAACAATCCACTTTGAAGCACATTGCACTTCCAGTGTGTATCATGCATCATAGTTTTTATTTCACCTTGAATAATGAAAATATACATGGCATATAAGGGGACCCTCAGAGTACTAAATTTTTCTAAATTTATCTTAAAATATCGAGGATAGGGGTCAACCACTAGGACTTCAAAATATGTATCATTTCATGACCTTATTAGAAAATGGGTGTAATAACAACAAAGTGGTCAAGAGCCGAAGTCGATGCGACAAAAAGGCAAATCAGGTGGAAACCACCGGCAAAATTGTCGACCGCAATGGCCCTGATTTGGTACAGGCATTTCAAAAGAAATGGTTGGTTAAACCGTTTTTATGGCTAGCCAAACCTCCCCTCCTATTGCGGTAGTGTCCGGTAACAACTCAACAGCGATTATTTTTATCAGATTATGTCCCTTTTTCATATATCCTCGCCCAAACTATTCAATTATCGAATTACCATACCTCAACTAATTAGATAAATACATGTAAAATCAAGTCAATGTTGGTCCTTTGATTTTTGTGTCACTGAATAATATTTATTGATACATTAAAATTATAATAATATTTGCATATTTAAAAAGCAGATAATACCACAATAGTGTAAATAACAAAATCAAAATGGCGAAAGACTACCGATCTACCTTAAAAGAAATGATCATCGCAGTATTAAGAACAGAAAGAAAATATATGGTTAAAGGTTGAAATCTCCACCGTTTAAATGACAATTTATCATTTCAAAAATGTACGGCTGGGTGTTCCCGGTATGGCTTATTCTAAAACAAATTATAACATGTGAATAAGTAAGAACATATGGTTTAAAGGAATAAGTCTCAACAATTTCTAAGAACACTGTCGGTCCTAAAAGATAGGGTTTGTAAACTTAATCGGGGGTTTCCAATATGTATCGCTAATTATTAATCTCATCTGACTAAATACACGTTATATATCTATGGAGTGGTGATAAAAAGCGCTCCTCCTTCATACCACAGGATTAAAAAAGAAGTATCAACAACAAATATAAAAAAAATGGTCAAAGTTACTGCGATCTTATATAGAGTATGCCACGTGGACGGACGGACGGGAATGAGACTGATAGAAGGATACTGGTATACCATAAAAGATATCTATAATGATATATATACAACCTTCTCTCTTGAGTAACTTTTTATATATGTTTTTTTTCAAATAACAAATATCGACTTTGCATTAAATTTTAGTTCAGTGCAGATAAACATCAAACGTAATGTAAACAAAGAATCACTTAAAAAGCTGATAGAGAATAAATATCTAAAAAACTAGTAGTGGACGGAGTTCTGCAAGATGGAGATATTCCTTAGTTTTATCAAATTTATTAAGCTCTAAAATATTATAACGTTTTGAATAATCAGTACTGATGCCGCAGTACTAGGTAATTGGCTGGTGATACAGCATGGACTTGCAAGAAATAGATACCATACTGGATATTAATTTCAGTTCATAAATTATTGAACTTAGATTTTCATATCATGTTGAGTTAATTTTCTAATGAACATTGTTAAAAAAAATATATAACCTCAAAGTGATAATAATATTCAAATGTTATGAGAACATGTTACTTACCAAGCATCTTTGTTTGCTTTTGTCACTTTCTGTTTTCCAGTCCGGATCTGTGTGCCCCAACCAAATACCAAATATTGCCCCTATCAATACCTAAAATAGAACACAATTATACCGGTATGTAAGTTATCAGTTTCATAGTAAAATATAAAATATCATATTCAAGTAGAATAAGAAATGGTAATTTTTTGTTATGCTTTGCGCGTGTTTCAAGGAATAATTAAAGTTGACAACCGATACTCGTGTTCAAATTAAGGTAACTGTGATCATTTGTGAAAAGGGCTAAAACAGGAGGCAAGAAATCATCTTACCAACAATAGTTGTCCTAAACTTTGATGAAGCTAATTCTGGACAACTGAAATCAATCGAGGAGATTTTGAAATCTGAATCGTCAATTTCAATTAAATAGTAACAAGTAGTAATTCATCTCCTGCGTACTTAATCTATATTTCTAGGTTTTTTACGGACCTGTGTGCACTGCAATTTTGTGAACAGAACGACATCATTCTATACCGGGATTATATTCATTTGATGTTTGAAGTCATCATGATATTGGCTGCTCACTGTTACCATTTCACAAATGATAACATATTTTTAATAAACTGGACAGTCATCATCAGACTAACATATACCGAACCTAGATAGTGAATGTCACACATGGAACATACCATTCATACTATGGTTTGTGGAAAGTTCATACTGCAGTGCTTTTATTTTGTGGCGTTCCATTTCCTGGTCTAGTTATTTGGACTGTCTTTTTTTTTTAATTTTTAAATTTTTTTTCTTTATTTTATAAACTTTTTTTAATGTCTTTAAAGCTTTTTTTTCGCAAGACTGTTAACATTACCTCTACAAACTACAGTTTTCGTTTGAAGAGTACCCTTGATGTTAATTATCTGAATGCCAGGGTAACATCCGATAAAACATTTAAAATTTACATAAATAGTACAATACAAAAGCCGAATCTATAAAATAATTAACAATATAATATAGTTTTGGACTTTCTATTAATATTTCACTTTTTAAACATATACCTGAGTTTGTTCTCTTACTATAAAAGAAAAAACAGTTAATTAATGTGTAGACAGACAATAGCTCAGAATTATTACCTAATTGTATTGTTTTATATGTTTTATTAAGTATTTTGTATTTTGAACTATTTTGGATTTTTTTACTTTCAAGTATTCTATTTCATGTTGTTCTATTGCCTGGGTTGTTCTATTGCCTGGTATGTTCTTTTGCCTGGCTACTGTGATTGGTCAAAATAATTTCATTATGAATAATCATTACCGTTCTATTGCCTGGCTACTGTAATTCGTCAAAACGATTTCATGAATATTCATTACTGTTACTATTTCCTGGCTAATGTTATTGGTCAAATCATATTGATTTTTGTGATATGGATTTTTTTTTGCATCGAAACTTTTGATGGAATTTTATGTCTATAAAGTTCTTTGTAATAAATTACTGATAAAGAAGGAAATACTACAAGACACGTTGAACACAAAACAAATCAACCAGAGTTCTGACTGACAGACTTTATTATTATGGTTTTTAAAATGTGTAAAGCAAATGCACATTCATTAAGACTGTGAAATGATTCAACAAGAAACGTATACATCATTTTGCACATTTGTAGATATTTTAAAAAATTAATTTTAAAAAATACAATTATATTTGTTCAAATTTACTTAGCATTTTTGCTGCAAATGATCATTTGTG
>MJUU01061090.1:131290-160386 GCA_002080025.1 Modiolus philippinarum
GATCTATCCCAATGAGCCTGAAATTAAAGACTACTGATACACCTACTTCAGTTTCGTACTTAGGTCTTTTGATATACAATGACGAAGATGAACGTTTGAAATCGAAGCTATAAGACAAACGTGATGACTTTAACTTCCCAATTGTGAACTTCCCTTTCTGAGCAGCAATATACCTACCTCTCCAGCATATGGAGTGTACATTTCACAGTTGGTTCATTACTGCCGAGCATGAAGTGTATACAGTGGTTTTTTGAATAGAGTAAAAACACTGTCCCAAAAGCTGCTTAGTCAGGGATTTGTTCAGCCTTTGTTACTTTCATCCCGTCAGATATTCTATGGCCGTCACCATGACATCATTGACAGATATGACGTGTCTGTGTCCCAAATGAAAGCGGACATTTTCAGCTAGATTTTACGTCTCCACGAATTTGACATACCCGGTTTTGACTCGATTCTAGATTGTCTCACTAATAGTGTGACAG
This sequence comes from Modiolus philippinarum, assembly GCA_002080025.1. Taxonomy (NCBI): domain Eukaryota; kingdom Metazoa; phylum Mollusca; class Bivalvia; order Mytilida; family Modiolidae; genus Modiolus; species Modiolus philippinarum. The sequence goes on from MJUU01061090.1 coordinate 131,773, forward strand.
TGCCACTAGTGGAGCAGGACATGCTTACCCTTCCGGAGCACCTGATGTCACTCCCGGTTTTCATGAGAGTTCACACTGTGGGTGTCTTAGTTCTTAATGTCGTCTTTTTTTATTTCCGTGCGTTGTGGCTGTCTCACGTCCTTGTTTTGTCTTTGTTTTTCTGTGATGCCGTTTTTGCCATGTCTTTGGACTTCGATTAATGTGATCATCGCTTCCCTTGTTCCTTCGGTATTCTACTGCCGTTGTTTTATGATAATTTTGCTTATTTGAAGCTCAAATAATGTCCTTTGCAAAGTGCAGATTATACGTCCAATAACTTTTCAGGTGTGCTATCCTACACAAATACGTATTTAATATTAGGTAATACTGGTATGAAGAGGAAAACGAAGAAGGAACAGGAATAATTTTTTTGTCACCAACGGAAAAAGTTTTTTGTGATTGCTGAAATGTTCCTATAATGTTCATGAAATAAGATATCGACCATAAATAAACTAAGTAAACATGTATGTACACAATAACGATTACGGGTAGAAAATATGGGGTTTTCTTTATTTGGAAAATGATCATAATTTATAACTATTTGTATATGCTAGTATAAATACAATATGACAAATGTGCCATAATGATTTAGCTTTAATGTACTACAATTGCTATCAAAGGTAATCAATATATTGTTACACGTAAAAGATACTCACCCTCTTCCTCTGGAGATAATTGTGGCTCAAGTGTTGGCCAGTTGTAATTTATCATTTTTCTAAAAAAATATCTTATAATGTTAGGAATCCAAAGAGCAAATCTGTTTCGAAATATTGACCATTGGTTGGTAAACAGGTAGAATGTCGCTATAAATAGCTTATCTATTACTTAAGTCACATGACCAATATTGTTCAGCGTCAATGGGTAGAGAGTATACTCGGATTTCTCAGACGATCATTTTTTAAACTGATAAACTAGTTACTAGGTTAAACAATCATTTGCCATGTTTTATGGACTATAAAGCCCGAGGCGTGGCCGAGGGATTTATAGTACATAAAACATGGCAAATCATTGTTTGGCCAATTTAGAACATAATCACTCTTCCAAGACATTTTATATGATATTTTCGAAATCAATTATGGCTTGATTAAATAAATTCAATCATTTGTGTAATCAAGTATGATCAATTGAACTAATGAGACAGTAATTCTTTCCATGTCTTTGCACAAGTTGCCCAAAGCAGTAACTCTTGTATATTCATATTCTTGTAAAGGTTGTGTTATGCACCATTCAGATTGAGAATTGAATAAGAAAGTAAAATTTGAAAGGAACTTCTTGTTTTAAAAATCAATGTATTTCATTTGTGAAGTGAATCTTAAGCAAAATGGATGCTAAAAATGATCTTCTAAACTAAATATATTTATATTATTATTAAAATAAAATTGTAATTATTATTATCATTATTATTCAAGCTACTCTCCAGTTTGTGATGATAGGAAGTTGTCATTACTAACAGTTATAAACATAGCCCCAGGCATAAATCTCTGTTCGGTCAGATGGTCCACAATTGTCTATAGCAAACTATAAGGACATAGAAAAGTTTGGTTTATGAGAATTAAAGCTCCAAATGAAGATTTTTCATTGGTCGAGGAGGAGTGATTATGTTCTAAATTTGGTTTTCATTGAATTAGCTTATCATTGACTTGACTAAATAGTGTTTAGCCTTTCAAGATCATGATAAGATCAAAATAACCAAACAAGATCAAAACATATCTGCTAGTGCTGAGCTCAACCAGAGACATATAGATACAGAGATTGGAAACTCCTAGTTAATCCTACGTGAAAATAGATAATAACACGTGTGTGCGAGATTTCCCGTGAGGTTAGTCAATTTTTTATTCCCAACACATGCAATTTTAATTCAAACTCGGATTAAAACTGTATAAAATGTCAACAAAACGTTTTTTTTTATTGAATATCGAGAAATTGTCATGGATATTGAGTGTAATATCCAGGTAACAGAATTATTAAATGATGATGCATCAGTAAAAACAATAAGATTTTATTGTTCTCGTACAGGTAAACTTGACGAAAATTACGAGGAGTTCCGAATCTAGTGTTGCATCATGGGTGCGAGTTTATACACGCGTGATGTTAACAATTTCAATTAGTTTCTTATCTCTGTATCTATGTCTCTGGCTCAACTGCATAATCCTTACTTATTTACATGCTATATATATGCACAAATAATCTACTTTTTTTTACCAAAATCGCCAAACGAGAAGTTGCAGGGACAAAAACGTACATGCAATAACAAAACTATGATAAAGTTCAGCGATGTATATTTTCAGTTAGAGCTGATTCGGCTTAGCATGTTGCAAATAAATTACCTATCTTGCAAGCTAATTTTGGCTCATTGTTTGGTTTACCTATGAATGCGTATTGCTTTGAATAACAAACTTAGCCGTCCAATCAGAGACCATCTTTAAATGACTTTACTTATTCAAATATGAAAGTCACACCCTCAGATGAATTATAGGTTATTCTAAATTGTATCAGAAAGACAACCATAATTTTTAAGCATATCTTGCTTCATGGAAATGAATATTTTCAAATGTAAGAAATCAATGGTGGCATTTACTTTAAAATAGTCAAGATTACTTATTATTATATTTGTACTTTTATTTCTATGTATAAAGTTGTATAAAGTAAAGAAACATACCTGTTCAATAAAACATCATATTGCACAGTTGATCATGATAAATCATCATATTGCACACTTGCTTTGATTGACATTTCCAGGCCACACCTCTTTTACACCCACAATAGATATACCACATCCCTGATGTTTGTCACCAGTGACTTAAGCCATGTCAATCAAATATAATAAAACAATTATGGCACTTCTATACTTGATCAATATGGGGTTAAACGGAGCGCAAAAGATAATATTGAACTCGGGGTAAACCCTCGTTCAATATTACTTTATTGCTCCGTTAAACCCCATATTGATCTCGTGGAAGTGCCATAATTGTATAATATTGAACCAAAGTATTTGTAAACAATTAATAATAGTACTACAGCCCAGGAGGGGAAAATTATATCTAGTTAATCTGCAGGCTTCAAACCAAATATGAAAACTTTATTCCATATAAAAACTGCAAAAAATTGTGACTGACAGACAGACAGACAGATCGATGGAGATATACCTTTATCACTATATACATGTATTAATAACATGCAGATATTATTTTTCACCTTCAGATAAAATTATGAAATGCAATATAATCTCTTCATCAAGGTGTGAATTTTGCCATGGGCATTTTGGACATTTAGTATATGTAAGAACATGATAATCCCCTTCTTCGTGAATAAATACGAGCGTTAGCGAATACTTATCATGAAGAACGGGATAATCATGTTCTTATAAATTTAGAATATTGTTAAGTACTCAAAAAATAATTACAATGATCAAACATTATAGACACACAAGAGATAGACTAATTTAGACCAATTTGACTTCATCCATGCATGCCATAACTGGAGTAAAACAACGGCAGTAGAATACCGAAGGAACACAGCACAAGATTACATAAATCAAAGTCCAGAGACAAGGCAAAATCAAGACACCAGAAGACGGAAGGCCAAAGACACTACATACCCACAAAACACACAACCACTACATATACAGCACAAAAAACTAAAGCACTAAGTAATTAAGGTCTATTGAAAACTGTGAAGGTGATAAAACGGGTGTTATAAATGTATTTACATAGAGTTGTTCATTATGGAGAGGGAAGGTTTAGAACTTACAGAATTCAAAACAGATGATTTAGATATACTGACTTATAGTTTTATATTATGTTATAACGGAACCTTAGGCTTAAAATGTGCTACGGTGGGTATGTATTTTTGTCTTGTATTTTTTGGGTTGGGATGCGAGGGGCTGATTTCCCCGGCCTTTTGTGCCGATTTTTTCTTTCATTTGCGCCGATTTTTTCTTTCATTTACGCTGATTATTTTTTTCATTTGCGCCGATTTTTTACTTGTTGATTTTTGTCGTATTTTTTCTGATGAAATGTAAAAAAAATCCTACACAAAAAGCTTAAACGGATTACAAATAAAGCTCAAAGGGTGATAAAAAATGGAATAAAGATATAAATGCAAGTGTTTATTTAAGTACATAACCTGTAGTGGCTCTGTCTTTACAAGACGCACTGGTACTACATTGGTATCAGTAAAGTACAGTGCCATACTTCACAGTTTACAGCCAGATCTATACTTCCAAGGTACAATATAAGTAATTGTAGAATTATTTGATATCAGTCTTTCGTACTTATTTATTTTTTTTAGTCTCAACTTTTAAGCTCTAACTTTTATCTTGGAATTTTCAACTTTTGCCATTTGAGAAATAAATGTAAACTAGAAGTGGTGCCATCAGAAAAGATTACCATCCCCGCACTCACCTGTTTGACACAGACAACAGTCGTTAAAGACCCTTGGGGGTAATTTTCCTCAACATTTTTAAAATCAAATAATTGATAGTCACTATTTTTACTAAGAAAGTATACAAGGATATACGGTTGCTAGGTAGAATTTCCAAAAATTAGTGGTCTTTGAGACTTTAATGAAATTTACCAAATTTGGAATCAATTATTTTGATAATCCAATTGGTGAAAATGATTGCCCTAATCGAAATAAATCCTAACACTATTGTTGCTAGGTAGAGTTCAAAAAAAGAAGTGGTCTTTGACACTTTCAGGAAATTTACCAAATTTGGAATCAATTATTTTGTAGATCCAATTGGTGAAAATGATTGCCCTAATAGAAACAAATCCTAACAGTATGGTTGCTAGGTAGAATTCCAAAAAAAATAAGTGGTCTTTGACACTTTCAGGAAATTTACCAAAATTGGAATCAAACATTTTTGAAAACCAATTGGTGAAAAAGTGTGCTCCAATAGCAACAAATCCTAACAGTATGGTTGCTAGGTAGAATTCCAAAAATAAGTGGTCTTTGAAACTTTCAGGAAATTTACCAAAGTCGGAACCGGAATCAAAATTCTGAAACTTTATTGCAGATCTGCAGAGTATATGCAACAATTCTATCACAAAATTCAAACACTAAACCCAAAAATGAAGGAGGAGTTCCACTGAAAAGCTCACAGTTGTCAAAATAGACATCTTGGGGCCTCTTTTTTGCACCAAGACCAATATCAAAAATCCGAAAGCTTATTGTGTATCTACAGCATATATGCAACAATTCTATAACAAAATTAAAACACTAAATCCAAAAATGTAGGAGGAAATCTACTGACAAGCTCACATATATAAAATAGACATCTTGGGGCCTCTTGTTTGCATCAAGACCAATATGAAAAATCCGAAAGCTTATTGCACATCTGCAGCATATATGCAACAATTCTATAACAAAATTAAAACACTAAAACCAAAAATGAGCAAGGAGTTCCACTGACAAGGTCCATCTAACGGACAGGCGGACAGACGGACGGACAGACGGACGGGACCAAAACAATATCCCCGCATTTTCTTCAGAAAAGTGCGGGGATAAAAAGTAACTAATGAGACATCGATACACTTTCGGTATTTTTCAGGTTTTACCAACATATCTTCTTTTAATGCATAGTTCACGTATTATACCTGCGTCAAATGAAAACAAAAAATCGGCGCAAATGAAAAAAATTGAAATTTATAAAATAGGCGCAAATGTCATACGCCCGATTTCCCGATTTGATCATCACAAGATCCTGATGCCTGCCAAGGACATAATTTGTGTACATACAATGTATTAGGTTTTTGATCATTTATTCTGCACTAAATTTTTAAAAATATTTCCAAAAATGTGGTTTTAAACCTGAAACGCCATTTGTACACTCCTTTAACATTTCTTTTTTTAATTACAGTAATGATAAGACCCCCCTAATCTATCTTTGCTTTGTGTTTTTCTGAATTATACTGAATAGTCAATTTATTGATTGAAAATATATTATAATACTGCAGGCCAATAAGTGATTAGTTTTTAACAAAAGAAATGGAACTCTTCATTAAACGAAACAAAAAAGGTTTACTCAGATTGTTTTCCGTAGTTACAAATTCCAAAAAGTTGTTTCTAACAGGATAATTGAATGATTTTTTAAATCATGTATTTCATTAAGGTATAGAAATAATGTAAATGTTCGCCGTTTGATTGTTAAGTTTGTAATTAGTGCGTAAAGTGGACTGAATTGGGTAACTATAATTCTGGATGAATGAAATATACATCTTTGGATTTTCTCCAAAATTGGCATACTGATTAAGTACAGAATTGATGAATACGTGTGCAAATTTTCATTTCCGCCCTTCCACGCAATTACCCAGAATAAAACCCCAAAGTTAGTGTATTCTGCTACATACTGGCTCTATTTTTAGAAATGAAATCGAATTTACCGACATACGTCATGATTACAACTTACGAGTCAGAGGCCCATTCAGTTAATCGTAATTTGATTTTTATCTATAGTTTGTTTTAATGTATTAAATGGAAAAATAAACATTCTACTACGGTTCCAAATTAATATTTAGATACAGAAATCTACAAACATTCCCGTTAATTTCGTATAATTTTACCATAATGGGATACATTGATCCCTGTGAGTGCCTCGGCAGTGTTTATAAATAACATTTACCGCCAAATAATGAACACAATGGAAAATACCACCCTCACTTATTCCTTGGTTACGGGATATCATTTTGGATCTTGAAAATATACATCTTTGAAATCAATTATTTCATATTTCCCCTTCAAGATTAATCCTTTGGCTATCTTTTAATACAGAAATTGTGTCCGCCCCCGGTAATTTTTTGCCTTTTAATAATATTTTATTGTCGCCAGGTTAATTTTTGTGTGGTTGCCGTGAAGACATTTGACATCAACTATAAACAATTTAACGTGCAATAGCAGACCAATTGTTAACTTTTATTTTGTAAATGTTTTTGCTTTACTAATGCATCGTTCCTTTGTGATTTATATACCAGAACAAGCTTAATATCTAGCCGTTACTATGGACCATCAACAGACGGCTTGTTCCTAAAATATGGCTGATGAAGTAGACGCCCACCTCATTAGCATGTTTAGAAGGGAGATAATTTCACACAATGACTTTTCGGACTGACTGGCTTTTGAGAGAATGACAACTCCTTCATATTTTACAGATAATTGCTTTACAATCTCAATGAAATACCTCAAGCAGTTTCAAGCTATTGACACTAACATGTAAAATACAATAGATAATCCTTAGTAAGAACATGGTTTCTTATGTTCTTCACAAATAAGACAACTGAAATCCAGTTACTTGATTGGTCGAGAGTACTTAACTATATTCTAAACTACATACATCAATACACATCCTTAGGCTTAGCTGACTTAAGTAAAAAGTTTGCAAACTTTGATTGAACGTGAATTCAAAATACTTCCATCATGTACATCTTCAATATATGTGCAAAAGGTATGTTAAATAAGAACTCCATAACATAAAACATTGGAGGAGTTGTGCGGATAAACGATGCAAACTCTACCATTCATTCACCGAATAAGGTAAATGAGAACCGAACCGTCAGAATCCAAGGACAACGTCGGAAAAACAAAGAAAGAAAGACAAAACATGAGCACGGCACAGAAAAGAAAATGAAAACACGCACATATACAAAAATGAACAACACGGACCCAATAAAAAATCATGGTGAGATCAGGTGCACCGGTAGAGTAAGCATCTCCTGCTTTTTATAAGACACCCGCCGTGTTCAACATGTCAACTCCGGTAGTAAAGTCAAATCCGGTAGAGGAAAAACAAACTTTAGTGGCAAAGAGAAAGATCTACAATGTATATATTCCAGATAAATGTACCAAAACCAAAATTTTTCTCACATGCACATCTTCAATACAGGTAAAAATGGTCTGTAAAAAAGCTTCGTAGTATGATTAGTGTAGGGGAGTTGCAGTTGTGCGGACAAACTAGTGATAACAAAAAAAGACTCAGTGAGAGGCCTATATACGTCTAAAATATTAAGGTAATAGGACCACATTATTAGTTTTATTAATTAAAACTGAATATACGTAAATATAGGTCGACAATTTTGCCAGTGGTTTCCACCTGATTTGTCTTTTTGTCTCATGGACTTCGGTACAAGTTTATGAAACAAAACAAAAAAAAAACAGATTGTTGAACTGAATCCATCGGAAAGTTCCAGTTTTGCTTATCTTCCGCGGTGTGACAGTGTTTTTGCAGTCTTCTTGAGCAGATGGACAGCTAAGTGGCAAGCGTCCCTGACCTAACAATCCATCTTGCATTTTGTCTCATTCTTTGTCTTGAAGATAATAATGTCTATATTCGATCGTTTATAACACTTAAAGGATCGGAAAGAAAAGATGAAGTTTAGGTTTTAAATATCCGATGGCTTTTGATTGTGCTAGTACCAGGTCCGGCCTATAGTTGAATACGTTTGTCTTTTCGTTTTCTTTTTTCTTATTTTTTGCCAACGGGAAGTCTTAATGATTCATGCAGTAAGAAAACATGTAAAAAACAAACACAAGTAGGATTATGTTCTCAGTTGATCCATGTGTACCGACTCACTCACAAACTGATTAAAGTCCGAAATCTGAAGTTTGTTAGTGAAGGGCCGCGTTTACACATCCATAAACTTCTCGAAAATTACTGTTGTTCCTATAATATGAACAATAATTTAACTAATAACATAATCCTACTTGGAATGTAACGCTTGTTCAGCATTAATCAAGTTGGTTGTCTTACTTCATGAATCATTTATACATCCCATATTCTTATAATTTCAATCATCTGAATTCAAAACTATGTTTTCACTGAATTTGTCATGTCATAAATATTAGTGTAAGTTGAATATCGGTGGAGAAAACCAATGCGATTCCCATCTGCTTGGTATGGAGTATTGACTTACAAACGTTGGTAGCGCGCGCCAATGTCATGATATTAACAGTAACTTCGGTATTTTGTTATTTCTTTGTGTGAAATTGCATGAACTAATAAAGGCTGTAGAGTAAATGTGCATGGAAAAAATCTCTATAATACATAGTAAGAATAAGCAATTTGAACAATGCGTTGATTATTATTCTTCATCTTGAAGCACATAGTAATTTTAAGACGGCCTTTCGCACCTAGCTAGATTTTGATCAACGCTATTGGCATTTCTTATTGGCATTGATGCGTTATAGTCAACAAACATAAAAATACAGGACAAGGTACTCTAAGTACAAAGAGACTGTCATCCATCTTCACACAAACGAACCAAAAGACAATACAACATATACCAGATCAAAGGACAGCCATCGAATGCTTGTGAGAAAGCTACATTTTGCACTTGTTTATTTTAATGCAAGAAAAATGAATAACTAAATACCGAAGTTACAGTAAATTTAGTCTCTGCATATGACCATTTCAACAATTTATGTATCTTCAGTGCAGATAAAATCTACCCATTTGGAAGACCATACACTNAAAAAAAAAAAAAAAAAAAAAAAAAAAAAAAACCTGATAGAAAATAAATTGTCAAATATTATCTAAATAGGGAGCCAAAATCAGACAGGTCGTTGTATTAGGCAGATATTTCCTCGATACGCCCCAGTCAATAATCAGTGCTAAAAAATCGCGAATATAACATAATAAATACAACAACAGAAATCAGCTTAAAACATTATAAAAACCAGAAACAGGACCAGATATTCCAGAATAGTGAGAAAAGGTATGCATCACATGTGTTACCTGTTGTGCAGTCCAAACTTCAAAACGTTGTAATTTAGACATGTTTGGAATAGAAATCATAACATCAGTCGAACTGAGCTTTTGTAGGGTTTCACGACTCTTTTAATGTTTTCTGGCAGTATCTAGATAACCCAAGGACAACGACAATATCGGAAACACACACACAAACACACACACACACACACACACAACCAAAATAAACCATCACATGAATACGGCAAGGATCCTTGGCAAAGCCTGCTGTGTTTGTACTCCATCCCAGGATATAAATATTTAGAGAGGGGGTATGGATTTTCATGAAACAGGTGCTTTGTTTAACTTTTGTAAATATTGTCAGTAATAAAGTGGTAATTTTCTTTAAAACGTTTTATTAAGAAACATTCCTTTAGCTAACATAAAAGTATGATTACAGAACGTTTGCGCAATTTTGCCAAATTAAGAAGCCCCAAAAAATCTTTCTTTTGGGCGTTCACCGGATAGAATTGTTGAGGCCTACATATGTATTGGTAGTATCACAAAAACCCTTCTGTATAACTTATAATAAATTCGATCAACTGTGTTTTTAATGTGCACGGTAATAAATATATCATTGATACCTTAAATTTGATAAAATATTGGCTTCATTCATTCCCTCACCTATGTATAAAGTTAAATTTTACAGCATAAAATATTTGAACCTAGGAGACATACTGTTACAGCTTTATTCCAAACGAGGCTTCATGGTTGCTATGTCGACATACAGGTGCTTGCCTCTTGAATGATGGGGAGTGAACGTGAAATTGAATTAAGACAAAGAGAAAGGGGTATGTACACATACTTAAACGTTTGTACGTATATAGTTATATAAGTGAGTGGTACGTATATTATAAATTCGATTTTATTATGCTTATTATATTGAGGAAAAGTTTTCACATATTTTAGTTATAGTCGTGTGAAATTAAATGTTTTCACTTGATATTTATAAATAGATTAATTTATACACATGAATAAAAGTGATTTGGTATGTTTCCTCAGTAAAAGTGAGTGATTTCCATTTTGATCAATATCCCTTTGATTTGTAGAGAATATATCTGACATCTTTTACATACAACGCATCATTTACTTTACATGCCTTGATGATTCCCATAAATGAAAGTTGCATAGACATAAAATTAAAGGATAAAAACCTTTAAATAGATATTTCTGTCAAGCTGACATACATATTTCTGAAAGGAATTAATTTATTCGAAAAATTCTGCATGATCGGTATTGTGAAAGAAGTACATCGAAATGAAGTCGAAGGGAAAATATAAATAAAGACCAAATATCTAACAAATATGGCTGAAAACACCTGAGGGAGAGACATTCTCAATTCATCAAAATTAATCTTGCAGGAATCTTTCATATCCAAACTCCAAATAATTTTGTGAAATTTTTATAATTATTCTTATTAAATTTCTTCTAGTATATAATTTCTTAAATAAAAATTGTATTTATGTGCAGCAAATGTATGTAAATGAAAACAAAATTCATAGTACATCATACTCTGCGCTGTATAGTGCTTATTACTTGTTGAAACACATTTCAAAAGAAAAGGGAAATCTACGTTTCATGATATTCATGCACCACAAGATACTTTATACAGCAATAAATGCAAACAGTCTTCTTTTAATAATTGCGGACTTCAACAATTTATTGCGTTAAATAAGGAAAATATTCAAAAAGGGAAGGGAGTATTCTTCAATTAAACGAGAAATGTCCGAAATGTAGAATTGTATTCTATCTGTAATATAACCCCTAAAGGCATGGATATTGTATTTTCTTCCGTCTTCATGTTTGTTCTCTGCCAAAAAATAGTTTCTTTTTTTGTTTTGTTTTATTCTGTATATTTTTCTAGTTTTACAGAGGAAATCAATTTCTATGTGAAACTAGGAGGACTGTCCATTAGAAAATATGTTACCAGTAATTAATGAAGGGATATGGAGTAAAAAAATCTCTACAAATACATGGTAAAAGAAGCAATAGAACAACGCTTTAATTGTTGTTCTTCATCTTGAAGTCGGCATGAGGCCTATTGATTGTTTTGAATTTCTCTAGTTTTACACAATAAGTCAATTTCTAATTGAAACTATTGCATATACCTAAGACGACTATCAACTTGAAAAAACAGTTTAAACTTGAAGATTATATTTTGAGATTTCAACTTGACGACTATCAACTTGAAAAAAAAGAGTTTGAACTTGAAAATCATATTTTGAGATTGCATTTAGATTAAAGAATTTATCACTAAAATTCGAACTAATTTTAAAATCTAATAGAAACTTTTAGATGGTCATATATTGCAAAGGAACTTTGTTTTAGTATTTTTATGATCAAGACATAATATCTGGTCTTGATGACAGAATAGTACAACTATGACTAAAATATGTCCCAAATTATTATTTGAATTCCCCGTCGTTGAAAAAAAATGGAAAAATTATTTTCATCATGTAATACACAACAATTGATAAATATATCAGTGTTTATTAGAAAAATATCACAATTTTTATAATAATGTAATATGGAACGAGTCCTGTTTATTATAATCTAGATTAAGATATTTAGAGAAAAGAGGAATCTTAACTAACAAGTTGAGTTGCAGCGGGCTACACTTTTATCCAAGCAACAAAGAATTCTTCCATATGATGCAATCTTAGGTCATCACCAAAACATGCTGTTATATTTTGCTTGTATTTGTTATTAAAATGTCATGTAATTTGAAATTATCTATATATGTTTGATGTGAAACCAGTTCATTTCGTCATTTAAATTACATTTTTGTTTTGTATGTACCCTATTTTACACTGTATATAGTGTCTGAGCGTTCTAATAAAGTCTTGCAGTTTTGAAGGAAAATATGTTACCAAGTTGTATAGTTTGAATATCACATTCCAGTGTGCTATATCAAGGATTTAGTATACAAATCCTTGGCTATATGATCATATTGCCAAATTGTTTTTGAAACATAATCTATATATATCTATTAATACGTACTGTTTTCTCTTTAACGATTCCTCTATTTGCACCATTTCACTTAGCAATGTATTACATTTAAACTGTATTTCTAGATATTTTTTGATTTATTCCAGAACAAATAAAGCACAAACGTGTACGTGCGTTCGAACAGTACAAAATAATCGGATGGATATTACTTAACTGTAGTTTGCTATCAGTAATTGTGGGAGTGGTCATTTTGGTAGTCGGGCAAGATGTTGACTCATTTCCGATACCAGCGGGAAGTCCTGTCTGGTCCGGACTTGTGGTGAGTAGCAAAAGTACAATGCAGATTAAGGGGTGAAATTAAGGATTTTGAGAATAATTTCTGGCATAACATACATTTATATTTCTGATGTTTCCAGTAAAGACATCACCTCAAACATAGTAATGGTTTTCACAATATTGATGCATGTTAAGTCATACTGTCCTTGGCGTATTTTGCAACCGGTTGCATTTTTATCTTCTTTCCTTAAGTTCATAATATCTGCAAAATTCATAATGAAAACAACAATTAAGAAATCCAAAATGGACGGTGTTCTAAATTTTTTATTTGATTTTGCCTTGTATGGTAATGTGTTCTCTATCAGTTTTTAAACATTTTTGAATTTATGGTCTTCCAAGCATTTAGATTTTATCTGCACTGAAGAGATATAAGTTGTCGAAATGCGCATATGAAGAATCAAAATTCACAGTAACTTCGGTATTTAGTTATTTGTTACCACTTGGTCGATGCCTCTGCTGGTGGACTGTAAGTCCCCGAGGGTATTCACCAGCCCAGTAGTCAGTACTTTGGTGCTGACCCGAAAGCCGATTCTATTTGGAACCTTACAATATCTAATTTGTGTAAATTTTGTTGAAACTTAGGAGTATCTCCCTCATGCAAAGCTCTGTCCTTAGCTGTTTTTGGCTTTCTATTTAAATTATATTATATTTGGTAATTTGTTCTCTATCAGTTTTTAAACAACTTTGAGTTTATGGTCTTCCAAACATTTAGATTTTATCTGCAATGAAGAGACATAAGTTGTCGAAATGCGCATATGCAGAATCAAAATTCACAGTAACTTCAGTATTTAGCTATTTACATAAGCTGATGTATTATAAGACCATCATTATTCTCAGCGTCTTTTATTGGATAAAACTGTTTTTTTCTTTGCGAGTTGGCCAGGTTTGCGAGCGTTGACTTCAATGACAGAAACCGAATATCTGAAAACTCCAATTCGGACTCAACCATACAACAGACAGACACACAACAAGTGTTTTTTTTGTTTTTTTGTTTTTTGTTTTGTTTTTATTTGTCTCCTCCTTTTTTGTGTTATAAGTACGTAAAGATGAGTTTTACTGATGACACATTTCTTTTTGAGCCGAGCACATATCCTTAATACTGTGATGAGGAGTTAAAGAAATGTAAATATATATTCGCTTCAAGCAAAACATCTTTCCCTTAATGGAATAATATTATATTAAATGGATTATGTTTGCTGAAAACTTTGAATATAAACGGCTTGCATTGACTGTTGTATGCACTGATACGAAAAGTCTGTATAAATGGGTGTTATTATTATGATTAAGTGATCGGAACAAAATTACTTTTCTTTCATTGAGAATGTTCACAATATCCATGCAAACAATTGTGACTTGCTCGTAGACGCTGAAGATGTGAATTTTTTATGGTACCCATCTAGCTTGTAACATTCACCACAGCAATTTTAAATAAATAAATCTTTTTTTATTTAATTACGTTTGGAGAAATGTTTACATTGTTATAAAGACAATTATCCTTTATTATAAGGTGAATGGGAATTTCCGCATGTTCACGGTAAGTAAGCTTTACACATAATTGCTTTGCGAATAAAGCACCATGATACTGAAAAACAAAATACCGAAGTTACTTTAGATTTTAATTCTGCATAAGGGAAATGACTATTTCGACAACTTAATTAACAATGAAGGGATATGGAGTAAATGCAAATGAAACAAAGTCTCTACAAATACATGGTTAAGCAATGGAACAACGCTTTTATTGTTGTTCTTCATCTTGAAGTCACCATGAGACCTTCAACAATGAGCTTTACTCATACCTCATAGCAAGTTCAAGACGGCCCCTAGCACCGGTTTGAGCGGAATTCATTGCTAATTGTCGAGCAACGCTACATCCATGCTTTTTAACCTAATGATCCATGGATGCGGGATCGTCAACAAACATAAACTTAACTGGCAAAGTATTCTTACAATCGATGTCATCCACTGCCCGACAAAAAGACGGGAAAAGACGATCACAACATTCAAACAATCACGGGGCACTCATCGAGCCAATTGTAAGAAAACTTGGCATAATAAAATCATGAGATGTGGGCACAATAAACAGATGGTCAGAAAAACAATTTTAGATTACAAAAATGTATACTTCAACAGTGCAAATAAAAGCTTAACATTTGGAAGACCACAATCGCATTTAAATTGACAGAGAACAAATAACCAGATAAGGACATAGCTATGCATGAGGGAGATACTCCTTAGTTTTAAACAAAATTTTGTAAAATTTAGATATTGCAGGTCTCAATAAAGTCGGTTTTCGGGTCAGCAATAACTGACTGAACAAAACAACTATACATTAAATAAAAGTATTCCAAGTAAGACCATAATCTTGGAAAGTTTTTCATATATATATTGCTCTCTATACATAATAATATTTATAGGCGAGAGATGTATGTTCTCTATACATTTCAGTTATGGTGCACTTGTTCTTCAGGGAATTTCTCATATGGATGCACTATCATAATTTCAAATTTTGGCATTTTATGTTTTTGGTAATTTCCAAATGTTATTCTGACATCCTGTTTGTTACGCCCACATCACATGATTTTATTATGTCAAGTTTTCTTACTATTGACTCGATGAGTGCACTTTGTTTGTTTATACGTTGTGATTGCCTTCTGTTGGATCTTTTTGTCGGGCAACGGATGACAGCGATTGTAAGAATACTTTGCCAGTTACTTTTATGCTTGTTGACGATCCCGCATCCATGAAATGATAAACATAGATATAGAGTTGTTCGAAATCTAGCAATGAATTTCGCTCAAACCGGTGCTAGGGATCGTCTTGAACTTACTGTGAGGTGCATGTATGAGCAAAGCTCATTGTTGAAGGCCCCATGGTGACTTCAAAATGAACAACAACAATAAAAGAGCTGTTCCATTGCTTGTTTTTTCAACATGTATTTGTATAGACTTTTTCTCATATGGCATACACACCAGGTAAAAAAATATTCATGAATATACTAACAAAATCATGTGAAATAACAAATAACTGAAAAAATAAAACTTATAATTCTATAAAAGCAAGAAGTAAGATCATATGCTTTTGAAGAGTAAGCCCGATTTTTCTCACAGGGTAAATGTAAAATAATTGAGATACATATCATATCCAAAATAGGGTAATGAAGACTTGTAGTCCGTGGGCTGGAAACACTTTCCGTGCACCCCCCCCACTTCCGAACCAGACCGTTTTTTTCAGTCCTTCTATGTCCCCTCTTCAAAATAAAACATGTTAACACGAACATAACCTGCACGCATAGAAAGTATAGGGCCACTTTTATAGTACACCCGAAAAATTATTGTATTTTCNAAAAAAAAAAAACAAAAAAGATGTGTTTGTGAAACACTCTGCCCCCGGTAGCAACCATGCCTACAATACAAACTTGCTAAAATTGCAATCACTAGAAATTAAGTTTAAGTAGAAGTTTAAGTACTAATCTCCATTAGAACTATTCACGTACAGAATATCAAGCCTCTTGTAATCGTTATTAATGAACTAAAAGCAAAATCTAGATTTTGACCTTTTGACCTCTGTGACCTTGACCTTAATGAAATTTGCATAGTGTTGTTCAGTTTTATATGATCAATATACAGGCCAAATATAAAGGTCCTATCACATCTGGTTGAAAAGATTAAGGCAATGTTAAATTTTTCAAATTTTCACTCAGTGACCTTGACCTCCGACCTGACCTTTGTTTTGGTGAATTTGTAATAAGCTCTATTAGATCTATTCACATACAGATTATGAAGCCTCTAGAAATTTTAGTTAATGAGCTACGGCAAAATCTAGATTTTCACCTTTAGACCTGTGTTACCTTGACCTTGTAACCAAGATCTGACCTAAGTGAAATTTGAATAATACTGCTCAGCTTCATATAACCAATATACATGCGCAATATGAAGGTCCTATCGCATCTGGTTGGAAAGATATAGGCAATTTTAAAAGATTTCAAATTTGCACTCATTGACCTTGACCTTTAACCTGACCGAACTTTTTCTACGGCTTTGTGCTTATCTTCATTAGATCTATTAACATATTGAATATCAAGCCTCTAGCAATTGTAATTAATGAGCTATAGCAAATTCTATATTTTGACCACTGTCACCCTGACCTTTGACCTGACCTTAATATTTGCATAATGCTGTTCAGCTTGTTATGACCAATATACAGGCCAAATATGAAGGTCTTATCACATCTGGTTGAAGAGATATAGGCAATGTTAAAGTTTTTGTTAAAGTTTTCAAATTTGCACTCAGTGACCTTGACATTTGACCTGATCAAAATTTTTCTGGTATATTTGTATTAAACTTTATCAGATCTATTCACATATATAATATCAAGCCTCTATCAATTGTGATTAACGAGCTATAGCAAAATCTATATTTTGACCTTTTGACTTCTGTGACCTTGACCTTTGACCTTTGACCTGACCTTAGTTAAATTTGCATAATTGTTTTCAGCTTTACATGATCAATACACATACCAAAAATGAAGGTCCTATCAGATGAGGTTTAAAAATTATGAACCAGGTTAAAGTTACGGACATACATACATACAGACAGACAGACAGACAGACATGGCAAAAACAATATGCCCCGACCTAAAGATCCGTGTGCATAAAAATCAAATAGAGCTAGATTTTCTGATATTAACCCACGAACTCCCTTGTATTTGTAGGTTGTAGTTGTTTGTGCCTTTGCTTTTGTTGTTGCGTGTTACAACCCACATTTCTCCACTGAAGAGGACAGTAAAAAGTTTAAACGTTGGGTAAGATATATACATTTTATTTTCTTGTATTTTAGAGTGCTGTAATTTGTTAAAAATTGGTCACATGATCATGTATATTTCTAAGAGTTGTCAATAAAAAGCCGAATTGACTTTACGTATTGACCTCGGCCAAAAATAGATTAGTTTCACATTCACGTTAAATAAAATAATGGATAAAAGCCGAATTGACTTTTCGTATTGACCTATCAATAAACATGGATAATTAAAATTATTTGATTAAAAATAATGTTTTGTTATGTATGAATTGTTAATCTAGTCTATTCCAAGACTCTCAACGGAGCATACAAGTGGAACAATACCAAAAAGTTTACAAACGCTGTTATTAAAAACTAAATGATATTGGTATGCCGTTTTAATGGTGTGTAAGACAGTATTCGTCTATTACTACAAGTTTCCACTTAATTATTCAGTGAGAATAATATGCATCGGTGTTAGTTTCATGTCGTTATTTTGAAATTTGTAACACAATTTATTCATCTAAAAAGCTATAAAAATTAAATTAAATTTTGAAAAAATGGAAAATAATAAAACAATTTTAGCCTATTGAATTCGGTCAATGCAGAAATTTATTGACATGAGAAAAAGTATATTGACACTCGGACTTCGTCCTCGGTCAATATACCGGTACATTGCTCATGTCAATAAATTTCTGCATTGACCTCATCAATAGGCTATAATTGTATAATATATGATACCCTTTTTAAATCTTTAGTTTTGGATTTATGTTCCTAGATTTTTAACCCAAGCACACGAAATAAGATATTGGATTTTTTAAAATCTAAACTTTGTATCGTAGAATTGTTTTCAATAAAAAAAAAACATTTAATTACAAACCGAGAAACACATATGATATTTCAATATAGAACGATGGAATAGAAAGAGGACGATTTGTCTTTCATGAAAACAAAAAAGATGATTGGTAGAGTTTCACAAAAGTGATTTTTAAGCACAGAAACCATGAACAGTATGCATTTGGTTTTCACATAAAGAGGAATCGAGCACACCATTTATATTTTGCTCAGAAAGAAAGAGTGAATTTCTCTTTCAATTAAACAAAGCGGATGTTATGTTGAAAGGCATAATTCTTGTCACAAACTCAGATCGTTTTTTACGAAAGCAAAATACATACACATTTTTGCTGAGATATCCTATCAAAAAGCCGATATATTTACATATAAAATAAACCATTAGAGAAAAGAGCGTTCATAGTTTTGTACCATTGCATGTGAAGATCATCTACAGTCAATGTTCTTGTTATTTACTTACTTAAATACAAATGCTAGAAATAACATGAAAGCTAACAGAAATAAGAACTACAAGTATGATAAAATTAATTTATGATGAAGATGATGAAGTGAAATTTGAAACTGTATTTTTTGCTAACAAAAAGGGGATACTTTCAAGTTCACCAATGACATGTCAATATTAGCCTGGATATTTCTCTGTATCTAAATATTAGTCTTTTTTATTATTACAGATCATATCTTACACCGTATCAGCGTTTATTGCCATTGTTCTGTGTATAATCTCATTCTGTTTTACTGTATATGGAACAGTCAGATGTGCCACATGGAGGAAACAGTACGGACAGCTGGCTTTGATGTGTGGCAGTAACTATGACATACAGATTGTCATGCACGTAGCTGCTAGCCTACTCAGCATCTTTATGATTATATTTCTGATCTATGGCATCGTTTTATATTTCCTGTTCAAGGATACTTACGATTATTATTACTGGGAAAGACAATATTACTATCATGATTATTCTCACACGATACGAGAGGAACCGAGAACAATTGAAACACGTTATATAACGACAGACAGAGAACCTATTGTTGAAAATGTTCACTACGTTAGTGCAGAAAAACCACGGATTATAGAGGATACTAGTTACACAATTGGACCACGGATAGTAGAAGATACCAATTATACTTTAGCAAAGGATGATAATTTACAAGCAGCTGATGTCGTGTCCGAATATAGAACGGAAAAACATAAATATATAGTGCTGCGTTTAAACCGAGATAACAAAATAAAACCAATATAGCGTAATTTTAAAACGTGTTTTTATAAAAATCAAAGAATACTTTGACGATAGTCATGCTAGTCCTTCTATCTGTGATTAACATACATCCGGTAGCATAGACTGAAATGTAACGAGTTGTAGCTAGGGTAACACAGTATAACTTGTTTACGATCACAAGTATGGGCTGTACGTATTTGTTATGGTAATAACATGTTTTGTATTTGTTATGATATCTCTTAGATACACCTGGACGAATAAAATGTTAACATATATTTTGTTTACAGATTAGATGTATCAATTTGTATAATTTGATGTGATTTCTATCCTATTCTATTCTATCCGCGCAGTGCATCGATGCTAAATATGGCAACTATTGTAGATATGTTATCGTTAAAAGTTAGGTCCAACGTCCTTGAAAAACATAATGTATAACACCCACAGCATGCCTGAATGCATTTAACGTCCATAAAGCGAAAACCAAACATATCGGTTTGTACTATATTATTGGAAATGCTAGCCAGGAACAAGCCAACTTTAAAATTAGGTTAAAACGGCTCCAAGCTAGATCTAGATTATGTAAACAGGTTAGTCACATGTGTTTTAAACGTTAAATGTTGAAAGAACTCGTGTGACAGTTGTGCATGGACAGACGAGATATACTACCCGGCATGGTAAATTTGAAATTTTCATGTTTGTTATAAACTATAGTTTTAAGTCGTCTATCATTGAGTCGATTTTGAAACATTGATCTGAATATGAGATCGATATTTTAGTTCTTTTTCGTGGCTTAATTTTCAGTTGACTGTGTTATACCAGAATTTAGTACTCTCTTAAGAGCATGTCAAGGACAGGTCTGACGCACGATGGCTGCCATTGGGGATAGAAGTTTAATTTGAACCGTAAGGGAAAACACATTTTTTCATCTGAAACTACCAGCCTTATAGGCAAAATATGTCCGGCAAGTCAGCATCACATCCAAGATGACCACCATTGGGGAACCTGTTATATATTGGAATCAATGGGAGAGCATTCAAATATCTTTTCCTCTGAAGCTACTGACACAATAAGAGCCAAACTTCGTCACAATAGTATTTTATTGGTGTTTAAAAAAATATTTGACAGTCTGCAACTTATCCCAGTAAGAACTTTGTTTAACACTGAACCCTAGTGGAAAATGCATTCTTCTCTGAAATTACTGGGCCAATTGGAATCAAACTTGATCACAATTGTCTTGGGTAGTCCTCTTAAAAATGCTTTAAACAAATCTGCACTCAAATAGTATGGCCACGAACTGGGAACTTAGTTTAAAATTGGATGCTATGGAAAACATATTCAAAGATCTCCTCTGCAACTACTTTTGATATTGTAACCAAACTTTGTCTGAATTGGAATTTCAAGGCCCACTTTGAAAATTGCGTCCAGTAAGCACATAAGATAAAGATGACCACCAGGGGGAAACATATTTTAACATAGTACCCTATGGAAAATGCATTCAAAAGGATTCCTCTCTGAAACCGCTCGTACAATTCAAACCAAATTTAGTCACTAAAATCCTTGGTTGGTCCCCGTTATACTTTGTGATTTCTATGTTTGTACCTCTATGATGGATGCCATCGGGTGACATAGTTAACATAAAACCTTAATAGCAAAGCCAAATGAGACAAGGACAAAGCTATGAACGAGGGAGATACTCCTAAGTTTAAACAAAAAAATGTCGGCACGAAACAGATTGAAATGCTCGCCAAAGGCTCGCACGTCAATCTGTTTCTAAGCCTTGTACAAATACAGTTATATATTGTCTATTTAGCCGATGATAATATATAATCGTAGACACAAACTTGTCTAATCTTCTTTAACATTTAGCCAGTACTTCGGTGCTGGCCCGAAACAGATTTTATTCGAACACTTGCAATATCTACATTTAAGAAAAATTTTGTTAAAACCTAAGGAGTATCTCCCTCCTGTATAGATCTGTCCTTAGCTGATTTTGGCTTTCCTTTTCAGATCCTATTGGTAATTTGTTCTCTATCAGCTTTTACACACATTCTAGTTTGTTGACTTCCAGATGTTCTGATTTGATTTGCACTGAAGAGATATATAAGGGACTGTCATATTCTTAACTGCAACCTGAAGTGAATAAATAAGGTAACAAAATACAATGACATGTTGTATACCAATATCCTTTATTATATGCTATTCTCAATATATAAACGAACATAAATTCACAATAATTTCAGTTCATACACCACTGACAAGAAGCAGCATTGGCATCGGTCTGAGAATGAATACACTGTGCCATTAGTCTGATAATAAATAAATTGTAGACAATGAGAATGTTCTTTTTTTATTCTAATCGATATCTCATATTTTCGTGTTGCCTAAAAATTGGTAGCAAGTTTTATGTGAATAAAGAGTACTTCCATGTCTACAAAGCTGAGACGTAGAATACACAAACACTTTTTCCTCCATTATTTGCCAAAGCAAACACCTTGCATGTCTTGTTAAAACAGATTGCTCTTGGTTCCGTTACATCGTCAGATTTCAATACAACATCTACGTAATGTCCCGATTTAGAATATCTTTGGACGTTATTGGAATCCAAGTCAGAAATGTAAACTTTTCCGAAAGGATCAACGGCTATACCTGTTGGAGTCTTTATATAAGCATTACTATAACACAGATAAAACTCTCCATCTTCAGTAATACTGTAAACATTTTCGTTTTTAAAATCTATATCAGCACAATAATGAAACATGTTATTAGCAAAACAAAGCGAATACGTTCTCCCATGTTCTGGTTTCGTTATCTCCTGTAGTTGTTTTCCATCAGCATCTAAAAGGTAAATTTTTTCAAAGCCACCAGCCGCAATTAATTTGTCCTGAATAACTGTAACTGACCAACAACTTTCCTGCATTGATATAAGATTTTCTGCTTCTTTCAAATCGAGATCAACCATTTGTAATTGAGATACATCCGGTAACGACACGACTGCCATATCAACCGGAGATATAGAAGCAACATTAAATGGATTGCCAGAAAGTACAATATCATCACTAAGGTATCCATCAAAATTGTATAAAAGGAGTTTGTTTTTTCCTCGAATACATAAAAGAATTGTGTCATCGTCTGTGACCCATATCCCTGATACAAATCCTTCGTCAACTTCCAGTTCCAATTCATGGCGGAGTTTCAAAGATTTAATTTGAAATTTCAGTTTTGAAGCCTCACTACTTTTTCTGACTTTAGAAAATGGGGAAAATTTTACACCACTAGGTTCTGATGCAACTTCAATGTTACCAAAAGACTTACCAAAAGACTTGATGGAAGAAGCAACATTCTCGACTTCCGTAAATCGAAGGGAGACTGTATGTGTTGCTTTCAGTGTCTTTTTTATAACTTTTTCATCTTTCACTAGATCTGACATAAATTTATGCGTCAAAATAAAGGTATGAATATCCGATCCATTCTCTGTAATAAAATTCATGTATTTTTGTCTTGTCTCCATAGTCTTTATCATATTCTTAATAAAGCTTAGTTGTTCCTCTAACTTTGCTTTTTCTTCAGTTTTTGAAACTGTCAGTTTTATAAACATACTCTCAGATAATTCATTTGTTCGATTTATGATGTCGCATTGTATGCGTTCTATATTCTGTTTAATATCTGCTTCATTTTGTTGCAGATTTTCTATGTTCGTCGTTCCATGAGATCGAAGCTCATTTAATAATTTCAAGGCATTGTTCAAGTTACTATGTGCAACCTCTACTGTTGTGGAATCTTTAATCCCTTTTGCTGCTTGTTCAAGTGGAATTAGATGTTCGCATTTTTGGTGGTGTTCAGTCTTACAAGAAGGGCAACACAAGACGTCATGTTCCTTACAATAACAGTCCAGTACAAGATTTGAATGACTGTCACATTTCTGCAATAATGACAATCTTATGTCCGGTAATATTTCAATTGGTGTTGTATTTAAGTCTATCAAATGGTGTTCATGAGTTGTTTTAATTAGCTGATGGGCTTTTTGGCAATCTTTGCAAAGAGGTTCTTCACATTCTATACACCACACAGTTGGTTGGTTGATTTTGTCATCTCTCGTGCATGGCCCACACGAATGTAATGTCACGCTTTCTTTACTAAAATATAAATAAATAATGTACATATTTTTGTATTTCAAACTCAATACATCATATTATATCTGTGACGAATTAACAAAGGTACATGTAAATAAATATGTTGACTTTATCCTAAGCATTTCAGTAAGGTCTTTACCTTGCTGGACATTATATAAGGTATCAATGACTTTTTGTAGCAGAATCGTAAAATGTTTTATTGTTGAGGCAAATTAAAATAATGAAGTACTGCTTGGAGAAAACGGTGCTATTTATAACAGGTATTGTTCACAAACGTAACCAATTGAAATTCATCGAACAATTCAAAATGGCAGACATACATTGTTTTCAACTGTAAATGTTTATCTTGCTTTGCTCGAACAAAATAAGTAATAGAAATAAATAGATAAGCATTGCTTCAAAAATTTGCAATTCGACCGAAATGAATAACAAGTTCTACCCCATCAGAATTTAAAAAAAACTATGAATGAAGAAAAAATAATTGTTTCCGTGTGTCATGAAGTACATATTTATAGTTTATAAGGATAATCTTTCATGTGTGTGAACCAGCGGCTGCATTTAAACCTCCCGCCATCCACCTTTCATCCAAACCCTCTTTTTTCCCTGTAATTTTTTTTTATAATTGTGATTATTTCAAAAGAGAACTACATTTATAAGGAGAACAGAGTATACACTCAGAGAGTATACACTATCATTTTATCCACAAAACGAAATACAAAAAAGGAAAAAGTATGAAATACACCATGAACTCGAAACAAGAAAAAAATAATATAATCAATAAATTGTAAGTAAAACATTACAAAAATTACAAATTTTCGGTTAACATAATTGACCTACCTTTCTGCCATTATGCATAGTGATTTAACCCTACAACTTCTTTTCAGTTAAAGTTAACTATCCTCGTCTAGACTATACAGACATGCCATTGTCATCAGTTCATCCATTTATAAAGGGAGCCTCTTTGAAGCGTAAATAAAATATCCTTTTAAAACTGCGACATAACGTTATTTTTGTGATGTAACTTAGATATTTAGAAGAAAGGTAAATATCCTGAATTACCTGTTTAGATATCGAAATTATTATTTATGACCCTAGATGAGAAAAGAAACAGGACATTCACCTTTAAAATTTTTTAATAACGGTATAGGTAAGGTTATTAGGGTGGTTGTGTAGGTAACTATGATAAAATTAATTAAAAAGAAAATGAAAAAAAAAACCCACACAAAACGCCTAGAGCTAAACTTACAAAAGAATTAAATAGATAAGAAAAATATAGTTTATTCGACTGGAGGACTCTGTGTTCAGATATTTTTTCCCATAAGTGTATTCACAAGAACTGAAACTTAATAAAGCAAACAATGATTCTAAATGCTGCCCATTTCTTGATCCAACTATCATCGTTGTTTGGTAAAATAAAAACTAAAGTTTATAATAAAAGGGATGATTTTGATTTCACTATCACTAATTTCTCTTTTGTTGATGGCGACGTTCATGTAGCTCCATCATATGGGGTGTATATATCTAAACTAGTACGATTCCCACGCATTTGTTCTCTTGGCGACTTTAATGAACGTAACGTTACTATTACATCCAAACTTTTACAACAAGGTTACAGATTTCATTAATTGATAAGCACACTTAAGAAGTTTTTATAGGAGATATGAAGATTTGATTTCCAACTATGATGCGACTCGCAAACAGCTTATTACTTAAGGCAAATTTCTATCCTCGTTTTTACCGAAATGTTGAAAAAATGTCCAAAAAAGATAAATAATCCAGAAAACTGGGACTTAACTTACATTCTTTACGTAATAGGGGGTATTAACATGATATTCTTCATGATTTCTTTAAATTGGCTTTTGGGATTCAATGACCTGAAGATATTACAGGTATACTGGCCTCCCATTGATACTTCTTATGTCTACTGACATCCATGACATTGATACTTCTTATGTCTACTGAAATCCATGACATTGATACTACTTATGTCTACTGACATCCATGACATTGATACTACTTATGTCTAATGACATCCATGACATTGATTCTACTTATGTCTACTGAAATCCATGACATTGATACTACTTATGTCTACTGACATCCACGACATTGATACTACTTATGTCTACTGAAATCCACGACATTGATACTACTTATGTCTACTGACATCCACGACATTGATACTACTTATGTCTACTGAAATCCACGACATTGATACTACTTATGTCTACTAAAATCCATGACATTGATACTACTTATGTCTACTGAAATCAATGACATTGATACTACTTATGTCTACTGAAATCCATGACATTGATACTTCTTATGTCTACTGACATCCATGACATTGATACTATTTATGTCTACTTACATCCATGACATTGATACTTCTTATGTCTACTGACATCCATGACATTGATACTACTTATGTCTACTGACATCCATGACATTGATACTACTTATGTCTACTGACATCCATGACATTGATACTACTTATGTCTACTGAAATCCACGACATTGATACTACTTATGTCTACTGAAATCCATGATGGTTCTTTACCAAACCTTTCCGGAAGTTTTGATCTGATTTTTTTTTGGTAGTGCGACAGTGTTTTACCAGCTGACTAGGCTCATTGAGCTAGCCGACAGTTTAGCGGGGAGCACTCCTCGACCCATCTTTGTAAATTCTTTCCTCCTCAAGATTATGGTCTTGGAGTTAGTAGTATACCTGTATTGGGTATTTTGTATGTTTATTAAAGTATTCGGAAACCGGATAGAGAAAGGGGAGGTTTGGGTATCCATAAACCGGTTTAACCCTACCGCTAGCTCTTGCTGGTACCAAGTCCGGCCATCCCGAGGCCCAATCGTTATCCATGTTTGTGTTTTGTCATTTAATATTTTTCTTGTGCAGTTCCCTGGAAGATTGTGGCATGTGATTGTAATTTTCGGCCATTGTAAGTGTTTATCTTTTCTACATTAATTTAAACATAAAACGCTCGACAGTGTACAATGACCACATACGTTTGATATATGGACATACCACTAATTACATAACAACTGGGAGTTCGCCGGTAAACAGAGGTCAAAATCGTAATACAGTTTGTATTTTCCAATGTAAAGGCAAATGTCAAGGTTAAAAGTTTACATTTTGGTGGATGATAAACAGATCGTCCTTGAATTAGGTATCGCTCAACCAATTAATACCATTTACAATGAAACTGTTCTTTAATAATGTACAAATTAATGAAAGTAATTGACTTCTATTTTGTCTTTATATTTGATCTTTGTGTGAGACTTCAAACTATTTCCGATATATATATATAAATGTGTTTAAAACTAGCAAAGGACAAAGCAATTTTACGACCCAGACGCTCCTTACCTTTAGCAAATTACTAAAAATTTCGATATTGTTACCTTTCAAAAATGTAGGAGTTAGCCAAAATCGAAGAAGTGGGAAACTAGGCTGTTGAAACCCTAGGGAAATAATAACTGTCCTCCAGCAAACGCGTCCACCAAGTGGTAATAAAATCAACAACAGGGTGTGGGTCAATTACATTGAAAAGTAATTAATTAAATTACAATTACTTTCCCAAAATGCTCAATTAAATTACAATTACAATTACAAGGGATTTGAAATGTAATTAAATAAATTACAATTACTTTGCAAATGTAATTAATTAAATTACAATTACTTTGCAAATGTAATTAATTAAATTACAAATTACATTTGAAGCCAACATTTTGTTTTTATTATTTATTTTCAAAAGTTATTTATCATGCTATCAAATGAAAAGGACTTTAAGAGCCATAAAGGAAAGCATTTCATACCTATTATTGCAAAATTAATAAACTACCAAAAAAGTTGACCAATGTGATAACTGATAAACTTTATCTACATCAAATATTCAAATGTATTGTCCACTAGCCTAAACATATCAGACTCAAAAGTTTATCAATTCTCTCTACTGTGGGGTGGTTATAAACTGACTGGCAAGTTAACTCAGTAATATTTGGAGTTATTTTGAATTCCCTCAATTTGCAGGCAGCTAGCATGTATCTAACTTTCATGTATAACTATTACTTGAATGTGTGAGTAAAATATTTATAAAAGCTTAGCAGATAGTTTAAACACATCAACAGAACATTCATTGTCATTTTAGTTTGCCCACTTTTAATTATAGGCAAAATAAACACAGTGGACTGTGTTGTTTTAACAGTTAAAGTTTGTTTCTAACTTGTATTTAATATTTACCTGTATACCAAAATGACATGTTAACAAGAATAAAATAAATTGAAATTTGAAATAATTTTCATGTCAAAGATTTTTTGTTAGTATAATAATATTTTAACAAAATAATACTTTTTCAATTGACAGATAATAAATAGTTTATATAAAATAATGTTAAAAATCATTAAAATTTGAGACTTTGTACATGTATTAAATGCCTAAAGGCATTAATCATGTCAAATTAGACACTAATCAAGTCTTGTTTATCACTGACACAAAAGTAAATATGACAAACAACTGATTAGAAGCCATATTACTATAGGTATTTATAATAAAATTCAATAAACAA
>MJUU01061093.1:15321-25801 GCA_002080025.1 Modiolus philippinarum
GGCCTCTTGTTTATTGACATGGTTTTAATTGTTAAAAGTATCTGTTTAAACATGCTTTAAGAAACTTACAGAAATATACTGCATCAAGATCTGACAAAAAATTGAAAAATTCATTTTTTTTCCATTTGTCCCCCTTTGGGCCTCTTGTTTCTCAAAAACGGTAAATGCTACCTCAAATCTGTTGACATACCTTAGTTGCGCAATTTTATTAGCAATAACATAAAACAAACTCCGTCTCAATACGATAAATAATAAGGATTCTACAGTCAACTATGTGAAAACAGCCAAATTCACCACTTTTTAACATCTGTGACCTTGACCTTTGACCTGACCTAATTTTTTTGCATATTTATGTTCCTCTTGACTAGACCTATACATATGCCAAGTATCAAAAGTCTACCTTATATAGTTCAAACATTAAAGCCAAGGTTAAAGTTTCGGACGCACAGACAGACAGACAGGACAAAAACAATATGCCCCGATACTCGATCTGGGGGCATAAAAATCCATTTTCTGTCATATTAGAATCGAAATAATTCATGGCAAGTATATGGTTATTGTCATTTAACCATGGGCTTGGCCTTTATATTCGTAAATTTAACCCCTCGCTAACGCTCTGGGTTAAATTCGAATATAAAGGCCCAGCCCATGGTTTCCAATGACCATAACCTGCCATAAATATTTCTTAAATATACATTGACGAAAATGGATCTTTGACATCTAAGCTATATGACAAACGTGATGATTTTAACTTCCCAATTGTTAACTTTCCCTTTCAGAGCAGCAATATACCTACCTTCAGCTAGATTTCACGTCTTCACGGATTTGACATAGCCGGATTTGGCTCAATCCTGGATTGACTCACTGATAGTGTGACAGGTGCCGCCAGTGGAGCAGGACATGCTTTCCCATCCGGAGCACCTGATGTCACTCTCGGTTTTATGGGAGTTCACACTATCAGTGCTTAAGTTGTTAGTGTTGTCTTGTATATCAATCTGTAAAATTTAAGTTTTGACTTCGTTAGTGATATTTGTGCTATAGATTTGTCCGTGTGCATGTTTGATAACTATTGAGATTTACAAAAGTTATTCAAAATTTTACAATGGTACTGTTTGAGGGTCAAAGAAGTAACATGTACCATGGATTTTAATTGATTCTGTCTAAGGGTTAGAAAATGACATGAACCAATCCGCTACCAAACAGATCTTTCAAAACATTATATGCCTAACTGATAGTGTGACGGGTATCGCTAGCGGGGCAGGACATGCTTACCCTTCCGGAGCACCTGATGTCACTTCCGGTTTCATGGGAGTTCACACTATGAGTGCCTTAGTTCTTAGTGTTAATTTTTTTATTTCCGTGCATTGTAGCTGTCTCACGTCCTTGTTTTGTCTTTGTTTTTCTCTGTTACCGTTTTTACCATGTCTTTGGACTTCAATTTTTGTGGTCATCGCTTCCCTTGTTCCTTCAGTATACTACTGTCGTTGTTTCATCTTAAATTTAGATAGTAATTCAGTTAAAATTGTAGCAATGTTCGGCATGAACGGATTGTCGGCAACCCTTACAGGAGCCATGACCCTTTTCCACATTTTACCCTTTTTGTTAAGTATTTCAAACATTAAATTTATTTTCAAAAATATTTAACATATAAATGACTACATATAAGACTTCAGGAAGTTATTTTGGTCAGAACAGCTTATATCCAACATTTTGATACTTTTTGATATGTTTATTAAAACCAAAACAAAAAACTAAGGAATATAGACATTTTCAAGAAATCATTTGGTGCGCTCTTCGGTTTCGGCATTTATATACAATGAAACAGTTCCGGTTATCAACCCAACACGGTAAGTGTTTTCCATGCTGAACACAGTTCATAACACTGTTCATATTATATTATTTGGTCTTTGTTTACTGTGACACTAAACTAATTTCGTTAGAATTAAAATGTATTTAGTAATTAAGTTGTGTATTGTTATCCAGTTTTACAAGAGATAACCGGCAGCGAAGAGTGTTTGTATAGATCTCCATTTGATTGGACAGTTCCAATCCACGAAAAGATGACAACACTTTTTGAAAAGGGCTATAGGGCAATTTCAATTTCGTGAACAAAAGCAAGAATTCCTAATACATTTTAAAGGTCGAAGCTTGAGATTAATCCCTCTAAATACTTTTCCCCACCTTCTTTTGTTGTTTTTACTTCCAGTCCAATCAAATGCTGTCTGGTGTAGCCTTAGAGGAGATATTTTTCTTGTTACTGATTTTTTTTTATTTGTAGTTGATGTATTAAATTTTAAAAATATGTGAATTTTAACTTCGATTTTGTTATTCATGTTACTCTACTGTACATAACTTATCTGTCAAATTGATAACATCGTGAGACATTATACGTGGCTGATAAATTATTGATATTTCTCTAATTTCTATCCAGTTTTTACCTTTCCTGAACGGTGTGGAAACATTTGTTCTCTTCTCTAGAGAGGAGAACAAGTTTCGTGACATTTCCCGCCAAATTTATTCGGAATACAATCCTCGGTGTTTTTCGCCTAGTCATTAGAGAAACAGTTTCCACAACTTAAACACGTTAATTATGAAAATTCTCACATCTCGTTAAATAAATTTTCAAATGTTTAAAAGCGCGGCAAGCCTCGCTTTCAAACATTTGCAAAATTTATTTAACTCGATGTGAGAAATTTCATAATCAACTAGTTCTTGTTGTGGAAACTATATTTACATCTGAAAATCAGCCCTACATTCACACTTTATCTAGGTTAAGGTAGTAAGGGAGACAACTCTTTTATACTTTTGATGGATATGCATGAAAGTCAAGAGCTGGAATATTTATTGTAATTAAAAACAAAATATCCATCTCATGTAATTACACTTCCTATATAAAATAGTAGTATATAGGGACGAACAAACTCACATTTGTGGTGGTGGAGCGTGGTGGAGCCGGAAGTGACGTCACCGGAAGTGACGTAGACCGGATATGACGTGACAGAAGTCACGTGACCGGAAGCGGANATATAAAATACTTTAAAATACCTGCATTATAAATGATAACTTTAAATATTAACAAATTAAGAGAGGGTAATTTTCTCTACTAAATATAAAAGGCAGATAATCAAAATTAAATGATAATGAAGGTATTGTGAAATTTTCTTAAAAATTGTGTGAAAAATTTGTAATTCATTTTCTATGTGGAAATTAATTTACAGGTTGTTTCTTAAATAGAAGCACCCGAATCAAGCTCTGTTTCAGCAATATTTTGACATTGTGTTTTTCTTTTGTAACTCATACTTAAAAGTAACATAATACATTTCTACGGTCATTATTCTTTATATATGCATATACATATGTAGGTATAACATGTTTCAATGAGGCAATTAAAAATGGGACAATTTGTATAGAAGTGTATTAATACATATGTGTTTCTGACTGCAAATATAGAGAAAAGTCAATCAGTGGAAAATTAAAGGGTTACCATTGGCCTACTACTTTATACACTTCATCCTTTTATTGTAATGCACATGCTTGAATATCAAATTATTTTACACATAAACTCTCTCCCTTTGCCTACAAATACCAATAAGGCTTCTTTGTTAAGGCCCAGCAAAACTACTGATAACTTTTTTTATACACACTATTGGCAATCAACTTCCCCGTGCTGACCAAATGACATCATATTCTGGTAGTTGTGACCTTTAGATATGAAAACGGCAATAAATCAAATAAACAGGGCTGTGGTTTAGGTGCCTCGCTAAACATCCCCTTTGAGGAACGAGATGGAGATCTAAGAGTCACTTTCCTATAACCATACCTACAAAATTGAAAAATTGCAAAGCCTAAAGCAAGGAACGAGTAAAGAAATGCCCTTTTCATAGCTAATCACTACCAGTCTTCCTAGAAACCCCCTTAAAAATAAATCTCTTTGTGTTTTATAGTACTGTGCTGAATTTGCGGTAGAACTTTATACGCCTGCATACGCCTGCAGAAAAAAAAATAGTTACACCTGCAACTCTTATATTGCATTTATTGTTAAATATTGATAAAATGCAATATTTAAAATCTTTTTATACTTTTTATTAGGAATCATAAATAAAGTATATTTTGGCACTCAAATTTCGAACCGGTAAATGCCGTTAAGTACATACGCTTAAGCCTGCTATCTTTTTTCGCTATATTTATGAAAAATTTCCACTAAAATGTATAGAAATACATTTTAAATAATAAATTGTACCACGATATATCAAAATTAAACAGCAAAATGCAATAAAACAGTGGCAGGCGTACACATTTCTTCTACTTGCGTTATGAACGTACGTGCGCATGCTATCTTTGATTGCCAAAATATGATATATTTTATGGGAAATATTCCAATGAAATTTATAAAATACCTTTTAAATGTCGAATTTTACCAAAATATATCAATATTCAATGATAGAATGCAATATAATTGTTGCAGGCGTATTTTAAACTGGCAGGCGTATTTAAGTGTAACCCTTGAATTTGACAGCTCCTCGCATCAATTGTTTGAACCGAACAAAAAAAAATGGCGTTCACTGATGATTCGAATTTTTCTTTCTAATTTCTTCAGGAACTAAATTTACAATAATTTCGGTCTTTAGTTATTTATAGTCTCTGCTGGTGGACTGTTTGTCTCCGAGGGTATTAACCAACCGAGGGATCAAGACTTCTATTGTCATGCGCTTTTTTTTCCTTCATAATTTTGATAGGGATAAGTATTATGGGATATTTGTTCCAACGGAATAAATATTTTGGTATAATTTGTTCCTAACGAAATAAATGTAGAATTGTTTCAAAACTAAGAAACATTATGTCAATACTTATAATATTTTTTTCCAAAGGTTTTTGTTACGCAAAAAAATGCGTCGATACTGTTATAACATGACAACCGATTTTAATGGGAAACTTGCAAAATATGAAACATGGAAAAAAGCAAAGAACTGTCCTTAGTTGGGTACGGCTTTCAATTTGGAAATTATTGTTTATTTTTTCTCTGTCAGCTTTAATTTCGGTCTATGGTCTCAAAAAAAGTTTTGCTGAAAAGTTGTCAAAGAAGCTATATGGAGAAACAAATTTTACAAAAACTTTGATATGTGGTTATATATTTACACATCTGGCTTATTGTTTTATTGTAGCATGGATAATGTTGTTTCATTGGTAACGTAAATTCAATAATAATCTGAATCTTTGAATTTCTCTCTGACCTCTATCACTTGGTCAAATTGCTCGATTTATCAATGTTTCTTGTGGCTCTTCTGCAGCAGTGTCAATCACTCCAACTACTTTAATGAATTCTTCGGAAGTTCGGGAATTAAATGGGGATAATAACAAACATTACCGAACAGAGCTTTCAAGAGCCGAAGTCCATGAGACAAAAAACAGGTGGAAACCACCAGAAAAATTGTCCACTGCAATGGTCCTGACTTTGTAGGAGGCATTTCAAAGATCTTCAAAAGAAATGATGGGTTAAACAGCTTTAATTGTATGCCAAATCTCCCCTACTATTGCGGTAGTGTCCGGTAGCAACTCAACAGAATTGCCATTGAAAGGTCGTAGACAGTTAAAAGAAATAATCATCCCAGTACCAAGTAAAAAAGAATCGTGAATTATAGTTCGGACCGAAACTTCATTTTTTCCTTGAGGGACTGATATCTATTAAAGAACTTTTTTTTAATGATCGTATGAGACGAAATTTTTTGAAGCTTTGATGAAGAAGGCGGCTACGGAGATAACTATGTCTAATGAGAAAGTCTGTATAATTTGTGCTGGCTCTAACGTAACGAATCAAATGTGAAATATAAAGTCCACAGGCGAAGCTGGAATATTTTTGTCCGCGTTAGGGTACCTTGCCACGCAGCTACTCATTTTTACATATACCCTTATGCCACGTATGTACACATTTTTACACATTCCCCTTTCCCACGCAGCTACACATTTCTTCACATCAGATAAAAACGCGTATTACTGTAAAGTAACGTCGATTTGAGGTAAAAAAAGAATGAAAACATATCATTGAATAAATTATCTATTGTTTTTGATAATAAATACCTTCAAATATCGTGTGAAATGACGTTTTTTTGCAAGCAGACGACTACCAATCGTGAAAAATGGCTACCGACGCAAAAAATTAATCAACGTCATGTCAGATTTCTCCGAAGACGACGAGCACCGCCAACTGAGCAGTGATGAAGATGGACAGCAAAGTGATGCAAATTCATCGCCTGACACATCTCCAAATCCTAGTCCAATTCCATCCGACGACGAAAGCATAAACGACGATGAAGCTGCTCAAACAATGAACCAAATTGACGTGAAACTTGTTGACCCTTTCATTCAAAACACTGGCCCAACAAACAATCTTGGTGCCAGTTCAAATGAACTGGACTATTTCAAGCTGTATTCAATGGTGAAATGCTTCAAAACATTGTAGGCCTAGATGAAACCAATTGCTACTCTTCACAACATGGCCCAGACCCAAACTGGAGCCCTACAACTCGAGAGGAAATTTCGGCTTTCATAGGTGTATTTAATTGAATAAAATGGTTATTTCATCAAACGATAGGCATGGTATTTGATCTTAAAGATATATATGTCAACGGCAACAGTAAATCATACCAAAAACACAGAAAACCTGACAAAATTGTCATTGTTACATTTGCATGTCCAAAAAGTTCAAAACCTGCTACTTCGGGAATATTTTACTCCATAGGCCTAGTTAAAGTAACTTGCTTACCGTAATCAGTATACCACAGTTCAGAACACCTCAAATATCACATAATGTGTAATTAATCCAATAAATTTCCACATGTTAGCCTGGCACATAGACCAAAACATTACGCCTTATAAACGTTTACTGTCACACTTGTAAACATGACGTCATTTAACTGGGTCAAACAACGGGCACCTGCTGCACTTCCGGAAAACCGTACATGCTGGTCGCTAAGGCTATTTGCGGAAACGGTTAAAAATCAAAAACAGATCTGTAATTATTATCGATCAATGCACTTAGCAAACATATTTATGCACTCAAAATAAATAAAAGCGATGATTTTAATTTATTACCCCCCCCCAAAAAAAAAAGAATCTAAATACATGTTGTACGATGGAAACAGATTTTCATAGCAAAACTATGAAACACTATTACACGACCAATCAGACGAGACAAAACAAAAACAGTAAACTTTGGCAAGTGAAAATAGCTGTAAGAAAAAAAAAACAATAAATCAATAAATAAATAAATAAATTAAAAAAAAACAAACTTGAATACTACCTTGAGGTACGCTGGGGCACTGGTACATATATTCTAAGTGAGGCAAATTCATCGTTTCCTTAAAGTGTTTTTTTTATATTGTGTCCTGTACATATAATTTGGTGTTCTATTGCAGGAAAGCAGATATTAATAGGGATAATTAGAGTACCACATTATTCATTTTATTGGTCTGGTAATAAATACATTGGGAGATCAAGGTTTCAAAGAGATCATGCCGGTAAAACGCTATGAGAAACTCAACCAGTACATTCATGTAAATAATGTAGAAACTGATGTACCTGAAGATCTGCCCGGACATGACAAACTTCACAAAATACGCTTGTTGATTCTTCGTCCCGCAACTTTTCTAGCCAGTATCGTCCAAACAAAAATCAGTCAGTTGACGAGGCTATGGTTGCTTATCGAGGTCGCTACAGTGCAAAACAGTACATCCCATCAAAGCCAATAAAGTGGGGTTTTAAAGTATGGATGCGGTGTGACAGCAAAACAGGCTACTGCCACCAGTACGATATTTATATGGGAAAGGAAACATGAGTCGACAATAGAAAAGGCCTTGGTCATAGAGTTGTGGGAAAAACTGAAGGGGGACTTGCATGGAAAGAAACATCACATATATTTTGACAGTTTCTTTACATCCATTCCTCTTGTTCAAGATCTTCTCAGTAATGGGATATATTCATGTGGCACAATACGTCAGAACAGGAGAGGTTTTCTGCAGGACCTACGCACCGGCAACATTCCAAGATTACAGTCTGTTCGGTTCATAGGGCGGCAAACAGGTATTATTGTTTCTGTGATATGGATGGACAACCGTGCAGTTACTGTACTGGCATCAAATGGATCTTTGACAGAGGTGAATATCATCATCATATCATTATCATCATGATCATGATTTTCATCGTCATCATCATCATAATCATCATCTATCATCATCATCATCATCATCATCTCACATCATCATCATCATCATCGTCGTCGTCGTCGTCATCATCCTTATTGTCATATTCCTTATTACCCAAATATAACTCTTTTCTTGCTTAAATAAATGTGTCATGCTCATGGCTCAGTTGTATATGTTTCTCTGGCTATTGAACTTTCACTGCTTTTAACTTAAATCTTATATTTCTGCTCAATTCAGTCTCTGACTTTCAGGCTATAGATTTTTTTTATCAGAGCGCACTGATGCACATCGATGGAAGATATTATAGACTGCAGGGCCTTTCACAAACATTTGTAGAAAAAAAAGAGCTTTCAAGTTGTACGCAAACCAAAATTTTTGTAACCAAAATTTGATAATGTCATGCATATAATTTTCCACAGGAGAATTTGAAAATTTGAAAAAAAAACTTAAGAATTTCATAAATGTTATTTCCCACGGGGTTTTGAAACATTCCCTCGTGATTCCCTTGGGGACTATTATTTCCTATGTCTTTTTTACAAATGGAAGAATGTTTATCCGATGTGAATATTTTGAAATCCCATAGGAAAATGCATTTTCCCATGGGATCATAAAATTAAAATTCTAATTACAATATTGCATAAAAGTGTTAACATGTCGATTAACAAATAAGATTTTGTTCAAGTCCCAGGAAATGCAGCATACTTCGGTTCTTCATACTTCCTGATGGTGGCACACGATTTGCAATAATTGGCATTGCAAATTTAAATTAGAACAACGGCAGTAGAATACAGAAGGAACAAGGGAAGCGATGGTCACAAAATCGAAGTCTAAAGACATGGCAAAAAACGGCAACAGGGAAAAACAAAGACAAAACAAGAACGTGAGACAGCTACAATGCACGGAAATGAAAAGAGGACATTGAGAAATAGGGCGTTCATAGTGTTAACTCCCATGAAAACCAGGAATGAAAAGACGGCATTGAGAAATAGGGCGCTCATAGTGTGAACTCCCATGAAAACCAGGAATGACATCAGATGCTCCGGAAGGGTAAGTATGTCCTGCTCCGCTAGCGGCACCCGTCACATTATCAGTAGTCGATCCAGGGTTGAGTCAAAACTGGTTATGGCAAATCCGTGAATGAGTTGTAAAGGAATGTTGATATATATTTTTTCAATAGTCAAAAAAGATTGACCGATGTGCTGGAGAAATGGACAATGTTTTACCAATTTCCATTATTTTCAAACAATATTTCAAATTCGATCGCAGATCGCACATTTTTCGCGGCGTAATTTTTCATTACCACCACCACCAACTCGCCCGAGACCAGTTCATGCGCATGTAAGACTCGGTAGAAAACGATCTACCTGCAAACTGTGTACCAAAGTTGGAGAGAAAAGGCGCAAAACTACACTTTACGGATGTGAGAAATGCAACTAACATCTGTGTTCACTGACCTGCTACAACACGTATCACACAAACGCCGGCATAAATGTGAACAATGGTATTGAGGAGTAGAAAAGATTCAGTCGTTTCATTAATTTCCGGGGGATTTTACAAATGTATTCTTTTTTGAACGGTTGAACGGTTAATTCTTAAAGTTCAAATAACAGTTTTTTTTATTGTCTTAGTAATTTTTCCGTCCAAAAATAAATATATGTATCTCAGATTCTTTTGTCATTATATATATATTGTTCACGACAACAAAGTTTCGGGAAATTTTCATCTTTACAACGTCTGTGTAGCTTTTTTAACTGAATAAGAAATGTAAGTAAACAATGTGTTATGTGGCAGAAATGACCAATAAATTATTTCAAATTGAAGTCAGCAATGATAAAACAAAACTGGCTCAAATTTGACTTGATAAGACAAAAATAATTATTTTACAAATTAATTATGCAATATATGACTTATCTGACAATTATGAAATCCAAGTAAATATCCAAAATAATAGTTCACTGAAGTCCACCAATAAATGTCCAGATGAATCCTCACTAAATAGTTGATAATATATTCACAATAATTGATGTCGATTGCCAATACGAAAGATGTGCGTGATAATCCTATATAAACTAATTAATCCTGTATAAACTTATTAAACTGACTAACTTCACCCTTTTCTGTTACCTTATATAAATACATTTATTATTTCTAGAAAAATATATCCACAAGATATAACTAGAACATTCTAATCAACTAATAATCACATGACTAAAATGATTATGTAAGGATAACCTCTAGAAAATTCTATGTGTTAAATATTAAATTTAAATTCTAGAAATTTC
>MJUU01061093.1:41025-63447 GCA_002080025.1 Modiolus philippinarum
GTAGCCCATTGGTGTAAGGATGTTAAATCATCATTCAGGGATTCAGCTGCAGAACTCTCATCATCTACAATACAATAAAGACATGTATCATCTGCAAATAATTTTACTACATCTACTATATCGTTGACAAACAATAAAAATAGAAAGGGGCCTAAAATAGAACCTTGAGGTACTCCTGCATTAACAGTATCCCAACTAGAATAATAACCATTAATTCCAACCCTGTTTTCTGTCTGCAAGATAACTATTAAACCAATTTAATAAGTTACCTTTTATGCCATACTTTCTTAATTTGTACAATAAACCCTTGTGCCAAACTCTGTCAAACGCTTTGGAAACATCACAGAATATAAATCTCACATATTTCCCTTGATCTAAATTTTTTACAATTTCATCATAAATAACAAGTAGTTGGTTGATTGTGGAATCTTTACTACGAAATCCTGACAGATTATCAGTCAATATATCATTATCATTTATATAATTATGTAAATGTTTAAATATAATTTTTCCAATATCTTGCTAAAACAATTAGTAACTGATATTGGACGATAATTTGTAACGTTTTCTTGTTCGCCTTTACCTTTATAAATAGCAGACACATTTGCAAGTTTCCAGTTACTGGGAACTTCTCCTTGACTTAGGCTCATATTGAATATTAATGTAAGAGGTGTAACCAGTGATGGGAAAATTGCTTTCAGAAGTTTAGGTGGAATATTATCTGGTCCAGCTGGTTTGTTAACATTCAATATCTGAAACTGATCAAGCACTTCCTGTTCAGTTACCACTATATCAGACAGCTCACAGGGTGCCAGAGGAGGAACATCAGGTAGGTCCGGTTCAGAGTCAAAATTTGAAATTGAGCAAAAGAAATTATTTATTGCTATAGCTTTTTCAACAGGATGTACTAATAATTCACCATTAACTTTAATGGGTGAACTAGAACTACTTTTATTACTAAATTTACACACACTCTTTGCTATCCGTCACCATTTGCCAAGTGGAATTGATTTATCAACAAGAGAATTATGTAACTTAATTAGACACTCCTGCTTAGCAGAGCGTAGTATAAGGTCAATTACTTTATTAACTTAATTCTCTATATTTAGCCCAATCAGATTCTAAATTTCTACTTTTTGCTTTCTTATATGCTCGATTACGGTTGCGCATCATTATCTTTATACTACTAGATATCCATGGTTTATCCTTAGGTCTAATAAGGATATCTTTTGTTTGGTATATAAGTATTCATAACATAATTTACTTCATAATGTAAAGCATCATTAGCATCATTTATGTTATGTAAATTTTGAAAACGATCATTCCAATTAATATTTCGTAAGTACATTTTACCAGATTCATAGTCACCACTGTCAAAATTATATATGACTTTGCGGTAGGACTTTTCTCGAGGCATAACAAAATTAATTCCAATTATAGTTGGACAATGGCCACTACAGAAGTTAGGCAATACCGTACTATATCTAAGAATCGAAGGATTATTTATAAATATCTGATCTAAAAGTGACGAAGATATGGGTGTAACTCTAGTGGCTTCATGAATTACATTCTCAATACCATATCTCTGACAAATTCTTGATATCCTACTGGATGGACCTGTTTTCAATAGGTCAATATTTATATCACCTTATAGAATAACATTATGATCAGTATTAACAACATTATCAATCAATCTATCAAAATTGTCCAATGATGTGAAAGGTGCATTCGGAGGTCTATAAAAACAGACTAGGATAACTTTTCCATTTTTTGTTGTTAGTTCAAAAATACGTCGTGAAAAGAGAAGTAATTCATTGATGTCAACAATGGCGTTTTGACGGTGATTTGTTTGATGTTTTGGTTGCTGAGGGGTAGAAAAATAATCAAACATCAATAAGAGGGCCAGACAAAAATCTCAGACACTCTCGGGTAAGATTTCTAGTGTCTCGGACTCGGAAAACTTCGTCCGAGTACTTGAATCTTAACCTTGGGTGTCTGAGATTTTTCTGTCTGGCCCTCTTCCTGGTGATAGATTCTTATAACCTTTAACTCAGACAAGAACTGAAATTTTCGTCTTATTCTTGCACTTTTTTGTGCATCACTAGAAAAAAAAAGTTTTTAGCATTCCTGAAACATATCCTGATCTTTGATGTGCTCATATGTATGAACCTATTTTAAAATTTTCTGTTTCTAAAAGGAACCTATTTCAACACCGTATAAAAAAAATAAGAGCTTTGGACAGTGATCTGAATCAATCAAGTGATCTCTTTTCAAACACTGTCCTAGCCAATATAAAAATATATATTAAAGAATGCAAAAAGTTCATACTACACGTCATATAGAGTTCACACAAGTTAAATATGACGTGAAGGCACCCCTCCATATATAGTGGTGGCATGGTGATATATTTAAATAAAGGCTGTTGTTAGAATCTAAACACAATAAAAATAAGATTTGTATAGCAGTAAATTTTAGTTTTGACAATTTATGTCTCTTTTATATTAATACGTCCATAATAAACGAATTATCAGCATTTATCTGTAAAGTAAGTGAGAACCGAACCGTCAGTCTGAAAAGAATAATCCAAGG
Organism: Modiolus philippinarum; assembly: GCA_002080025.1. NCBI lineage: Eukaryota > Metazoa > Mollusca > Bivalvia > Mytilida > Modiolidae > Modiolus > Modiolus philippinarum. The sequence continues at coordinate 43,615 of MJUU01061093.1, forward strand.
ATAATGGCAACGTCGGAAAAACGAAGAAACGAAGACATCAGATGAGCACGGCACAGACACGCACATATACAAAAATGAACAACACGGACCCAATAAAAACCATGGGTGAGATCAGGTGCACCGGTAGAGTAAGCATCTTCTGCTTCTGTCTAATGTTATATCATTTTTCCTACATTGCCATTGTCCTTGGATTGTTCGTTTCTGACGGTTCAGTTCTCACTTACTACACAATGACCACATAGCACGAATAAGATGTTAAGGAGGTTCGCTCCTCATGTTTTGGGATTTCTGTCAGATTTTCGGAATGCTCGGGTTTTATCCGTTTAAAAATATTATAACTTTTTGCATTTTTCCTTTATGTGAGCATTCTGTAAAAATTTCATTGAATTTTATTTATTTTGTCACATTCATTCATGATCAAACCTAGCTAATGTTAATCCAATGAAAAATCAGAGGAGTTCAGTTTCCCGCCAAAGTTTCAATCTCGTGATCTCAAAAACGAGATCATCAACCTATCATTTTTTTCACTTGAATTTTTTTTTTTAATTTCTAACAAAAAATTATGTTTATTTGAAATCCTATTTATTTTCAAATTGAGTAGCGAACCCCCTTAATTTCTTTGCGACAGCAATTTTAAAGTTTTCTTCCTAACTGCCATTATCATTTTAGATGCAAAACTCAAAACCATTTCCTTGAATTTTACAAATATTCTATTCAGCGAAGTCGCAAAGATCGGTAATTACACAAATCATAATCTAAATGATAAAATTATTATTTCTTTAAAAGAAGAAAACTGCCAACATTTGTAAGAGTCATGGAGATAAAGTCGGTTGGAAATATATATAGTTGTATCTGTTCAGATGTAATCATTACGTTGAGGTTTAGACAGATACGTCATTGTGACGCTTGGAGGCTTATGATAAAGGAAAAGCAAATGTATAAGTGATCCCCATTTAAGAATGGATTACATACTTGTTTATATCATGACAATTATCTTAAACTAAGACTGGTCAAAACTCAGACTTTCATTTTAATTAAATGATTTATCTGTTACAACATATTAGCTATGAAAATTTCTGTCGCCAGACATTTTTCGATGAAGTCATGTTTTGTTACGATCATGAACATAATTAAAAGGCTGAATTTTACCGTGAGATAATGTATATCATGTACACTTTAAACAAAGTACGATTTCATATATGCAAGCATAACTCGTGAAATGGCCATCTTGGAATAAACTCAAATAACACAATATATCTGGAATTTATCTTTTCTGATTCTTTGTAGATAGGTTGAATTTCTTGATTACGTTGATTTGCTTTAATTTGTTCAGATATTGAACATAATTTTGGTATGGTCATAAATGCAGATTTCCATGCCAGTTATATAGCACTTCTGAATATGGAGCTGAAAACACCAACTTTTATATAAATATTGACGCGATATTGTGAAATTTTCATCAGAAAAAGTATAACAACAAAACATACCCGAGACAAAGTCTCTACAAATACATGGTAAGACCAAATAATGGAACAAGGATTTTATTGTTCTTCAACTCGTACATAATACAGTAATATATACATACATTTTGTATATGTATTTCGCGTTTGTTCGTTACCAGTGCACAAATGAAGCAGTAATTAGCCAGCAGTATCCCTGTCACAGAGACTGTTCACAAAAAAGTTTAGAACTCGACAACTTTTCAGTTTTTAGAGACTTATTCATTTACAGACAGATGTATGCTCTCAATATTTTTCAGTTCTTGAAAGAATTTTTCGTATGGATACACGTACTTTCAAAATTTCGACAATTTCAACAATGATTGTTAAAAAAGGCGTAAGCTTAAAACTGATTTAAATTTTGTAATTTTAAAATGAGATTCTGACCACCAGTTTATATATGAACTCTGATTCAAGATTCTTTACTTAATACTGGGATATTCATTTCTTTTAACTGTCGACGACCTTTCAATGGCAATTGCAGTTGAGTACTAGACATTACCGCAATGGAAGGGGATGTTTGGCTAGCCATAAAACCGGTCTAACCCACCATTTCTTTTGAAATGTATGTACCAAATCAGGCCCATTGCGGTCGACAATTTTGCCGGTGGTTTCCACCTGATTTGTCTTTTTGTCTCATTGACTTCGGCTCTTGGCCACTCTGTTCGGTAATTTTGTTATTACCCCCTTGCCAATATGATTTTATTATGCCACCAAATTTTCTTGCAATTGACTGGACGACTGCCCTGTTGTTGTTTATGTATTGTGATTGTCTTATGTTACCCTTCCGGAGCACCTGATGTCACTCCCGGTTTTCATGGGATTTCACACTACGAGTGCCTTAGTTTTTAATGTCGTCTTTTTATTTCCGTGCATTGTGGCTGTTTCGCGTCCTTGTTTTGTCTTTGTTTTTCTCTGATGCCGTTTTTGCCATGTCTTTGAATTTTGATTTTTGTGGTCTTCGCTTCTCTTGTTCCTTCGGTATTCTACTGCCGTTGTTAGTCTTTTTGTCAGGGAATGGATGATAATGACTATAAGTGGGTGGTAAAGGGTTATTTTCGTGCATCGTTTTCAGGTTTTTTTTTATTTTCCGTTCATCGATTTCCGGATTTGCAATTTACCGTTCACTCGTGCATGAGGGAGTCATCGTTCATTGTGCTTTTCTTATTTATTCCTCGTGTTTTTGTGATTTGAAGAGCTTATTTTTCGTGTACGGTTTCTTTACGGTCAATACGGATCCAATGCTTTTCCGGAAATTTATATCCGTATTAAAATAAACCAAAACTTGATTTCGGCACTCTTTACTCTCTTGGCACTGAAGAGACATAAGCTGTCGCAATGCGCATATGTAGAAACTAAATTAACATTAACTTCGTTTTTTTGTTATTTTTCCACTGGGCCGATGCCTTCGCTAGTGGACTGTTATTCCCCGCGGGTATTCACCCTGTAGCAAGTACTTCGGTGCTGGCCTTGAAAAACAAAACAAAATTTTGTTTAAAGCTAAGGAGTATCCCCCTCGTGCATACCTCTGTCTTTATATGATTTTGGCATTTCTATTATGTCCTATTGATCATTTGCTTTCTATCAGCTTTTACACTTTTTCTGGTATTTCGGTTTATGAACTTCCAAATGTTTGATTTGATCTGCACTGAAGAGACTATGATGCGCATAAAATATACAGAAAATAAATTCACAGTAACTACAGTATTTTGTTTTTTACTTATTGTTAGAACCAGAAGAAAAGATGATATGGTGGAAATATTCGAATGTGTCCTTTTTCTTCGGAACTGAAGAAAGAAACCAAGTTTTATTTTCTATGGGAAAGCACATTTAAAGATCTTCTTCTCTGAGTCTACCTGACCAGTAGGAACAATACTTGGTCACAAATGTCTACATTTTGTCCCCTTTGAAAAATTATGCATCAGATTCAAGATGGTCTCCATTAGGGAACATAGTTTAACATTGAACACTATTGGAAACACACATTCACAGTCCTTCTTCTCTGAAACTCTCTGGTATTTGGAATGAAATGAAACTTGGTCATAATAGTCCTTGGATGATCATCTTTAAACAAATGTTTGAAAAATCTGCACATAATCTTAGATGGCTGCCAGTGGGGAACTTGGTTTAATATTAGACCTTTGGAAAAACACATTCTTAGATCTTCTCTGAAACAACTTGGCTAATTGAAACCAACTTTGTCACAACTGTTCTTCATTCGCTCTCTATGAAAAATGTGTATAGCAAGTCTTCATCATATCCAAGATGGCCACTAGCTTGGAACATAGTTTGACATAGGACCCAATGGGAAAGCATTCTAAGATCTTCTCCTCTGAAGCAACAGAGCCAAATACGAACCACACGTGGTAAAAAAAGTCCCTAGTTGGTCCTTTTAAAATAATAAAATACCGAAGTTGCATAATAACCTGTAAATTTCGCTATGCTGTACACGTGTTTCAAGGAGTAACCTCTCATCAGTAGCATTAAAATCAAATTGTACGGAAAGCCATAATCCAAAAGTAGTAAAAAAAAGTACTCATTACTTAAAATATCGAAATAGGAGGTCAAGTCCAGTACCAAGGACATCCACCGAGTTCTACAAAATGTATACACGGAATGAAGCCTTAGTATTTTTTAAGAGGTTAGAATTTCGATAAACAGTAAATTTGTATAAAACGCATGGTAAATTTTTCAAGTCGGACAAGTCTGACTATTGGGCTAGTGGTCACCCTCGGGGACCTCTGGTCCGCCAGCAGTGGCATCGGTCAAATGGTTTCAAAATGATAAAATAACGAAGTTGCATAAAAAATACGCCCAGCAAGTCTGTACCTCATCAAAGATGGCTGCCGGCGAGGAATTTAGTTTAACATTGGACCATATGGGAAAACACATTCAAAGACCTTATCCTATGAAACAACTATTCCTGTCGAAACCAAACTTGATAACGATTGTCTCTTGTTGGCCCACTTTGAAAAATTTGTCCAGTAAGTCCACATTTGATCCAAGATGGATACGAACAGGGAAAATAGTTTAACAGATGGGACCTGATTTGAAATGCATTCAAAGATCTTCTCCTCTGAAACGACTTTAACAATTTAAAAGCAAATGAAGTCATAAAAACACTTAGGTTGTCCCCTTCAGAGTTTGTGATTTTGAAATCGACACCTCGTCCAAAATGAGCACCAGTGGGAACATAGTTCAACATAGAATCATATGGAAAATCCATTCAAATATTATCTCCATTGACATATTGGGACATATTACATCAAGGTCTATTTTCATACCAGAAGATGAAACCCTTTGCCATTGAGGTTATTTGGACTGTCTGTGTTATCCATGGACCAGATGAGCTACACGCTCTTTAGAACCACGTGTACTTTGTACATTTTTCTATGTGATGTACGTTGGGTATCCTGATTTGCAACTTTGGCATCCTACCATGTAATAGAAGATAAAAGGTATTTCTATGTGGTGGAATTTGATGCACCTTAAGTCACCGCATTTGGTTTTCTATCGTATATAAAAGAAATGTCACACTTGTTTTTGACAGCTAACATTATTACAACTCTACATGAATTATTTCTCGTCCCATATTAAGCCGAACTTTAAAGTTTTTAGGTTGATTTTATAAACAGTTATCTAATTTATTTTTCGTGCATCGAAATCGCCAAAAATTATTTTCCGTCAATGGGGAAATTGATTTATTATTAGCCGTTAATCCGTGCACGTATCCACCCTTTACCACCCCTTATAAGAACCCTTCCCTAGTTATTTTTATGTTGTTATTGACGATCACTCATCTATGAACAAGAGAAAGGATACATGGATTTGAATTTTTTAACATCCAGCAATGAATTCCGCTCAACCGGTTATAGGGACCGTTATTAACTGACTATGAGGTTTGAGGAAAGCTCATTGTGTAAGCCTTCGTGGTGACTTCAAGATAAAAAACAACAATAAAAGTGTTGTTCCATTACGAGGTTGTATTCCAGACTTTGTAACATATGCAATTACTCCATATCTTTTCATTGTTTTTATAGATATGAAATATCTGAAATTAATTTTACACGGAACGACCTTGAACATACAGACTTTTACAGCAGATCACAAAAGGATGTTTGAGTTAAGATTTATGATAATTTAGTGTGTCCACTGTTACCTAACTTTCAGTGAAATTTTGTTTCCTGATTTCGAAATTTTGCTATATTGTATGGACGAGTGCATTAATGATAAATATGCTACCATTATAACTGACCACATGAGTAGGCGCATTATATCGGAAATCCTTATTTAAGCATTCACAATGGACCTATTTAAGAAAGTATTATGTTATATAGCATGGAAAGATATTACAGGAATGCCAAGAAAACCCCTCACGAACAATACAGATTTATCTGACAGATAGAAGCTATATGATAGATATAAATAGGAACAGTTAGGGATTTTAGACATTGATTTATTTTACTCTTTATTCGTTTTATTACGATACCATAGATGAGGAAGTAAATTGTTTTTAAAGATGATAAATTGTGACAATCGAACAATTATTTAGTCGTTCTCAATTGCAACAAACGAAACAAGACAAAAAGAATGTCTATACTACATTTGTTAGGGCGATAGTACCAAGATAAAACATGTGGAGTTAACCGCTTTTTAGATTTTTAAAAACTATGTCGTCTCGAGACAAAATTTCTACTAAACTACCTTTTACACAAGTCTGTAGAGACTTTGCTATCCTGAGATAAAACTTGATATTTTGACCATTTTTTAACAAAACTCTGTTAATACTATGTTCATTTTGGTGTGAACACACTTTGTACACCTGTCTGTAAAGACTTTTTTTTTAAAACATGAGGTATTCACACACTTTTAACACAAGTCTGTAAAGACTATGATGTTCAAAAATAAAACATGTGGTGACATACTTTTACACAAGTCTGTAAAGACTGATACCAAAAGATAAAACATGTAGTGTTAACATACTTTTAACACAACTCTGTAAAGACTGATATCAAAAGATAAAACATGTGGTGTTAACATACTTTTACACAAGTCTGTAAAGACTGATATGAAAAGATGAAACATGTGGTGTTAACATACTTTAACACAAGATTGTAAAGACTATGACGTATAAAGATAAAACATGTGGTGTTAACTTACTTTTTACACAAGTCTGTAAAGACTATGATGTCAAAAGATAAAACATGTGGTGTTGACATATATGTATGTGCAGACTATGATGTCAAAAGATAAAACATGTGGTGTAAACATACTCTTAACACAAGTCTGTAAAGACTATGATGTCAAAAGATAAAATATGTGGTGTTAAAATACTTTTACACAAGTCTGTAAAGACTGATATCAAAAGATAAAACATGTGGTGTTAACATAATTTTTACACAAGTCTGTAAAGACTATGATGCCAAAGGATAAAATATGTGGTGTTGACACGCATGTCTGTAAAGACTATGATGTCAAAGATAAAACATGTGGTGTTAACATACTTTTTACACAAACATGTCTGTAAAGACTGATGTCAAAAGATAAAACATGTGGTGTTAACACACTTTTCACAAATACATGTCTGTAAAGACTATGATGTCAAAAGATAAAACATATGGTGTTTACACACTTTTTCCACAAGTCTGTAAAGACTATGATGTCAAAAGATAAAATATGTGGTGTTAACACGCATGTCTGTAAAGACTATGATGTCAAAAGATAAAACATGTGGTGTAAACATACTCTTAACACAAGTCTGTAAAGACTATGATGTCAAAAGATAAAATATGTGGTGTTAACATACTTTTTACACAAACATGTCTGTAAAGACTGATGTCAAAAGATAAAACATGTGGTGTTAACACACTTTTCACACATACATGTCTGTAAAGACTATGATGTCAAAAGATAAAATATGTGGTGTTTACATACTTTTTCCACAAATTTGTTAAGACTATGGCATCCAAATATAAAACAATGGGTTTGTGTTAACACACTTTTTTCACAAGTCTGTAAAGACTTTGCTGTCCTCAGATAAAACATGTGATACTCAATTATGCACTTTTTACACACGTCAGTAAAGAATATGTTGTCCAAAGATAAACCATGTGATGTTACGTCACTTTTTACAATTGTCCTCGATATTACAAAGAAATATCAATATTTAGCCATCCGTTAGTATCATTTTATCAGTAAACGACAAATGTAGATGCACATTCAATTCATAGCGCCCTTTGTAATTAGAAGCTCAATTCTGACACAATAACCGTCATTGTATACTTGAGATTTGAGATTTTATGTGTGTATTATGTGGAATGTTTATTCTATTATTTGCCTTTTTCCTTTTCTTTCTAAATAAATAACAAATACCAAAGTTCCTGTGACTTCAGTTTCTGCATATACGCATTAAGACAACTTATGTCTCTTCATTGCAGATCAAATCAAATCATTTGGAAATCCATAAACCGCAATATATGTAAAATATGAAAGGGATCAAATTATCTATAGGGTCTAAAAGGTAAAGCCAAAAATAAGCTAATGACAAATCTATGCAACAAGTTGATACTCCTTATTTTTAAACAAAATGTTCTTAAATTTATTGCGGCGTGTTTTCAAGCAAATCGGTTTTCAGGCCAGCACCGGAGTATTGGCTACTGGGTTAGCGAATAAACTCGGGGAATAACAGTCCACCAGCAGTGGCATTGGCGCAGTTGTAACGATAAGAGAAATACCCAAGTTCCTGTGAATTCAGTTTTTGCATTTATGCATTACGGCAACTTATGTCTCATCAATTGTGTTATTGTAATATACGTATTTCATACCATATAATATATTGCTTTTGTTTCAAAAGTTCATATGTACTTATACAATTTTATGTACGTGTTTTGTATGGCATACGTATGCAATTATATTTAAGATTTAAGCAAGATTTTGAGCTTTTTAATATAGTCTATATTGGGTGAAAATACTATTTATATTTTTTATATGAATTAAACGATAGATTTTGGTGAAATTGTAGTTTAACCTGTGCTAAAGAATAACCGTGGAAATATGAAATAAAAAATTTGTGTCATCGATCATATTTTTTAAAAAATCACGAAAATATGATTTTCCCCTTATTTTTTTCTTTAGAATTATCTCCCCTTAAAAAAATTTAAATGGCACCAGGGTGCACAAGCCGAGTTGCAACTTCAAATATTATGTGACCAAGTTAATGTGAAGACCCAAATATTTCTTAAATTATTACCTAATATCCAAAATTCTAAGAATTCAAGAAGGTCTATTTTCTAGTTTTATGTCTTGACATTTCAATACATAAATCTATTTTCGGTCACTGTGACATTCACTGACCTTGACCTTTGACCTACTTTCTCCAAAATCGATAGGGTTCAACCCCTCCTGGTATCCATCATAATATATCCAAGTTTCATTTCAATTGGTTGCAAACGTTTTGAGTTATCATCCGCAAACCAATTTTTTCTGAAATTTTCAGTCTATTTTCGGTCACCGTGACCTTGACCTTTGACCTACTTTCTTCAATATCAATAGGATTCCTCCCCTCATTGTATCCAGAAATATATCCTAGTTTCATATCAGTAGGATGTAAACTTTTTGAGTTATCATCCGGAAACCAACTTTTTCTGAAATTTTCAGTCTATTTTTTGTCAGTGTGACCTTGACCTCTGACCTACTTTCTCCAAAATCAATAGGGTTCCTCTGCTCATGATACCCAACAATTCATCCAAGTTTCATTTCAATTCGACGTAAACTTTTTGAGTTATCATCCGGAAACCAATATTTGACGTCCGCCCGCACGCCTGCAACACCAAACCAATAGCCGAATTCAACTTCGTTGCAGCTCGGCTAAAAATAGTTTTTCAACAATGTGACGTATTTTGCACACTTGCAGCTTGATTACTACATTCAATTGCCCCATGTTTGTATAATTTTGTGATCGTTAAGTGGAAAAACTTTTTTTACAATCAAAAAGAACAATTTGACATTATAATCAAAGCATTACTTTGAACACTGTTTTGTGATAATGGACAATGCAGAAAATTATAGAAGTTTAGTGAGGTAACTTGTAAGCAAAGTGGTTTTCCAGTTAAATACAAAACGTCTGTTGATGACATAATAACACAAAAAAGAGCGTCTACAAATATGAGATCTGACCTTAGGTCAATATTCTTTAGTTATTGGATAAAACACATTGCTTTTCTGTCATATGTTTCATATTGGATAATTTATTTGAGTTGAAACAACAAAATACTATTTAGTTTCTGCATATGGCCAGCTCCAGAACTTATTTCTCTTCAGTGCAGATGAAATCAAAACATGTGGAAGGTCATAAATAAAACATTTGCAAAATTTCATAGAGAACAAATAACCAAATGCAAATGAAAAACCAAAACCAAGCTAAAAATCGGTTTTCCACTCAAACACGGAGAAGTACGGACTTACACATGTCTTAAAAACTTTATTCGTTATATTTCTTATAACGCTTTGTGGCAGAATTGCAGGATCACGATTCTTTCGGTAAATTCTAACGAGGCTTTAAAATAATGTGCACACTATTTAGTCATTTTCGGTCAAACTCGTCTACCAACGACTTAAATGTTTAAGAACAATATCAATGTCCTTGCAACAATTGTCCTGTGTTTGTTTAATATTGTAATCTTTCATTTTCTCAATCATTTTCAATGCAAAGAAAAAAAACATTTTTTACAATCAAAAAGAACAATTTGACATTATAATCAAAGCCTTACTTTATGATCAGTGTTTTGTGAAATGGGCAAAGCAGAAAATTGTAATAGTTGTAACAGTTATGTAAACAACGTCTGTGAATGACATAGTAACAAAAACAATACGACATTTGGTTAAACCGTAAGTCAATAATTTTAGTTATTGGAAGTTTTCTGTTTTATTTTTATTATTAAATATTTGTTTGAGTTAAGGTTAGTGAGGACAGCTGTCACGTGATTAAACCATCAAAATGGCGGGAAAAATTAGAAATGTTCAGAAAGGAATAAAATTTGACAGGAATGTTACGGAGCATGTGTAGAAACGAACTTTGGTTTTAAAAACATCAAAATGGCGACCGTTGCTATGGGAACAGAAAATGGCAGGAAATTTTCAAATTGCTCCCAAATGACTGAAATTTGACAGGAAGGTTACTTGGCATGTGTAGATACGAGTTTTGGTCTTTAAAATATCAAAATGGCGTCCGTTGCCATGGAAACAGCAAAATGACGGGAAAAAATTCCAATTCCTTCGTATATGATGAAAAATGGAAATAAACTTGAAATAAGGTGAGAAAAGGGAAAATAATAATAAATTAACACAGTAAAAGTGCCGAAAAAAGGAAAATACCTTTCATAAAAATTAAATAAAAGAGAGATATAGTAGTGAAAAAAGTTAATTATGTACACAAAGGGATAAGAAAAGCGGAAAAAAATGATAGAATAAAACTTGAAAATTCTGGGAAGATAGAATTCACCCTAGAACAGCAATAGCAGTCTCCTCCTTCTTAACAATTATCGCAGACGTGATAGAAATACTGCCAGAACAAGCCACTGCTGATTTCCATTTTATAAAGATCACTCTCTAGAAGTTTGGAACAAGAAAAAATGAGAAATATCAACTCATTCATTTAGTCAACGCCATCCAAAATATATCTTTATATAGGTCATTCCGGTCAAAACGGTAACCAATTGGAAATACAAACTACTTCCGGTCCCGTATGCGCGCTCCTTTATCTCTTTATAGGACTCATGTAGGGTCACGTGTCCAACTATCATACAATATATCACAAAATTTGAATTTGTTGAAGAATTTTTTTGTATTTATGATAAACAGTAGGTAAGAAAGGATCTTCTTCCGGTTTGACATGTGTAACTTACAACTTCCTGTTCTAGTCAAATGAAGACCGTATACAGTCATATGACTATTTTAGTTTGGTATTTGTGCTACAAGCACAGCCGGTGACATCACTTCCGGTTTTTGTTCTAGTGACGCCAAAATATTTTGAGGGGAGGAGGGCAATGTTGTCAACTATGAATGCTTTTAGGTCTCTTAAAAGCCTGGTTTGCTATACTGATTTTTTTATATTTTGAAGATATCGTGTAAAGGTATATATTTAAGTAAAAAAGTTAAATTTTAAATTCGGAAGTTTTTCTGAATTTTCACTTTTTATGTCCCTCAAGGGGGCAAAAAGTGATGAAAAATCTAACCTCAATGTGCACATAATTCGGAATATTAACTAAAAAAATTGACAGAAGTGAATGTACTATTAGTGCTGACCTTTGGCCTCGTCACATGTGTCTCGCCTGTAGCTTTGGTCTCGCCTATTCAAGTGCTTATATACTAATATTTGATTGGATTATATTTGTCGAGGTGCTATTGTTCTAATAGTATCTTCTATGGCTTCGAATTTGTCGAGGTGCTATTGTTCTAATAGTATATATCAGGGGTTCGTATTTGTGGAAATACTGATAAGCTAACAAATGATTTTATTTGGTTCGAATTTGTCGAGGTGCTATTGTTCTAATAGTATCTTCTATGGCTTCGAATTTGTCGAGGTGCTTTGTAATTCCTATTATATATCATGGGTTCGTATTTGTCGAAGTGCTTTTGAAATAATACTCTATATTATAGGTTCGTATTCGTCGAGGTGCTATTAAATTAATATTATATATCATGGGTTCGTATATGTCGAGGTGCTATAAAATTAATACTATACATCATTGGTTCGTATATGTCGAGGTGCTTTTGAAATAATACTATATATTATAGGTTCGTATTCGTCGAGGTGCTATTAAATTAAAACTATATATCACGGGTTCGTATTTGTCGAGGTGCTTTGAAAGTGCAGTCGAGGTGTTGAAGTACTCTTAGTGTTTCACCTTTGGCCTCGCCTTATTTCGGGCTATGTATTGTCCTATCAAAGATGGTTTCCTTGGTGTAATTTGGTCTCGTCACATGTGTCTCTTTTTCACTTAGGCTTTAGGGCTCGCCTTTATTCTGAACTATATATGCAAATGAGATAGATACCGGTGCTTAACCTTAATCAAAACCTTAAACCCTAACCAACCGTAATTCTTACCCTATTCTTTAGACCTTAATATTAACCTTCTGCTGTTGTGTTGTTAGATAAGCAGTAATGTCTTTGTTCAGATATGTTATGACTTACACTATTCCACTCCAACCCTTACCCAAGCTTTTATTTTGTGTTCTTTTACTCCAATCCTAACTTTTTTATTTGTGCTTGTCTCTTTTTACCCAGTGACCTAACCTTAACTTTTTAGCCTTATACTTACACTAGTCCTAACCTTAATTCTAAACCCTATCGTCTTACTTTTTGTATGTATTATGTTGTGTTCTATCAATTTTTATAGACTCGTTTTCTGAATTTGTTGTTTTTGTTCACGACTAACCCTAACCATTCTGTTTCTATACCTCCATAATATTTAGTTCTTTTCTAATATTCTCAAACTATTGGAGTTATATCTCCCTTTTATCTCTAACCCGTGGTAACTCTATATTCATTTTTTTCTCAAATGTTATTTCATATGCGTAAACTATTGGAGTTATCTCCCTTACCCAACCTCTAACCCTAACCAAAGTTGCTAGGACAATTATTTATTTTATTGTTTGTTTTTTTTGTTTTCGAATCTAATTCTAATCTTCTCATGTTATCCCCCCTTTATCCAGCTTCGAACTCTTAACTCTTAGTTGCTATGACAACTCTATATTCATTTTTTTTTCGAATGTTATTTTAGTATTCTCATGTTATCTCCCTTCTATCCAACCTCTAACCTAGCCCATGACTACTATTTTCATTTATTTTCAATTATTTCTTATTTTCTTCATTTTTTAAATCCTATTTTTTATTTGATTTTATACTTTTTTAATAACCATAGTCACTTTCCCCTTTCCATAACCTAACCACTAAGCTACATTATTTTCTCGTTTCTTGGAGGTCACTCTGCGTTTATCCAGGCTTGTGACTGGCTATCCGATAGGATAGGCCACATTACCCGTCCCTCCGTCCCATTTGTATTTAAGCTATTGGGTGTGTTTTGATTTTGTTAATGTAGAATGTCATATTCGTAAGAAGATGTATTGTCCATTTGGTGTGAGGTCTCTGTTGTCTTATGTATTCCAGGAGATCCTGTCGGTCTACTTCATCGACAAGCTGGTGAATATCATCTTTATTCTTTATTAGCATGGGCACTTCCAAAAATCTGGTGTTATTCTGGCTGGCATGATAGTATCTCAATTCATCCGTTTCTAAATTCCGCAAAATAAAGCCAAAAGAAAAATTGATTTTAAAGGCTGACGTCTGTTGATAAAAAATTTCCCATAATTTCTCTGGGATATTTGGTAGAGAGCTGTTGTCCAAAACGAAGTTGTATCGATCCTGTACAAGGTTTCCTGTATGTTGTGAATTGCGAATGCTTGGCCAGTTTTCTAGGTACAACTGTCGAGTGTCACGATCTTCGGGCAAGACGTCTGGTTTGGTAGGATCCTCATCGGTTGCTGGTGTGGAAATAGTCTTGACTGATGGGTCGGTTGGTATTTTCTTGCTGCTTTCAGGTTGCTTTGTAGATGGTTTATCCCCTTTTCCAGATTGTGATGTGTTGGGTCTGTTCATCATCAACATAAGCTTCGTAGGTTTTGCACCTTGTCTTTCGTGTATAGCACGGTGACGCTTGAGATTAGATTGGTCGTTGAAATATTGGCCAAGGACATCACACTTCAATGTGTAGTCATGGGAAGCTTCATGCCTCCTTTTGTTGTCTTCTCGGTCGAATTGTTTCTCACACTTGGTACAGCTGAACTCTTGAATATTCTCTGAATGGCACTTCGCGTGTCGTTGTAAACTCCGCTTTTCGGTATACGTCTTCGGGCATTTGTCACAGGTGAACATTTTAACTTCTGGTCAGAAGAATGGCAGTCTAGCGACTGGGGAAGCTGGTTGATTGCGCCTTTATATAGTCAAAGTCATTTGTATCGATGGCTGTGATTGGTTGGTTCACTTTGTAAGACGGTTTCTGATTAATTGATTTCCCTGCATTTTGATTGGTCAATCCATTGGAAATGGAGGCTTTTGATTGGTTGAAATCCCTGCAATTTGATTGGTCAATATTATGTAGGCTTTCAATCCACTTTTTGTTTCAGGAATGATTACTTTCGGAATGATAGATCTTTATCTCCTTTTATTAGCTTATCTGTAAGCTGAAGGCACTATAACCTGTTGCAATTTGTTGGAACTCAAAGGGAAAGGACTATTCCCATAAAAGTATTTCTCCAACTTGACCTAATCGAAACCCATTACATGAACTTTATTGTTGTAGTATTTGAGATCGTTTGTTGTAATATATTTACAAGGGTCACTCTGCATTTCTTCAGGCTTGTGACTGGCTATAACCATATGATTATAGGCTGCATTACCCCTTTTCCTTCTTTTTTGCTTTTTCTTTTTTCTCGTTCTTTTATTCATTTTTTTCTTTTTATTTTCTTCTGTTCTCTTTATTAAGGTTCAATGGGGGTTTGTTGTGATGTCGAGTATCTTGGCAGAATTCTCTTTTTGTATTTTTTGCGATCCTTCTTCACCTGTTTGTTCAGTTCGGCCAATTCGGTGCACGCTTCAGAAATTTTTCTCTTTTTGGCAAATTCACTACGTTTCTTTATTTTTTGACATTCTTCCCGTCTTTTCTTATGCATGGTGTTGGTCTCGATGAAAGGGAAATCTGGACAAATTCTCCGTCGATATCTAGGTTTCGATTCTTTCAATCTTTTCTCAGGTATTGGATCCAGGGTCTGGATAGGTTGTTTAGGAAGAATTTTCCGATAACCAGGTTTCGATTTTTCCTTTTCTTTCACATATTTTTTCATTCCAGTTGGAATAACGACGTAGATACACGACATGGCGTCCGATACGTTCGAGAGTTGGAATTCAACTGACATGATTTGTCGTTGCATGTTCTTTTATACATCTTCATTAAACAGACAATGAAACGTCAACTTATACCATAACAAAAGATTTTACCGACATTGATATGAATTTCAGAGACAAATTCATGACTATGAACACATAACATATAAACATATTAAGTTATAAATGATAACAAGTAGAAGACGAAACATCAAGTGAGAGTATGAAAATAAATTGATATTGAAGACAATATAAACTACAAATACAAACATAAAGATTATCATGAAGTAAAAGAAACTATGAAAACAAATTGATATTGAAGACAATTTAAACAATACATAGAGGCATTAATGGTGACGTCCAACAATAACACTAGACCTTAAAATGATAATCTTACCCATAACTAGCTATTTTGAGGAAAGGAGTTTACCAAAGTAACATCTAACCATAGACAAAATATAATATTATCATAGCTGTTAATCTAATTCCTAATAATGTCGAACTCTGTTTTTCAAAACTCCTACCTCTGACCTTAACTAACTCTACTAACTAAACTCAGCTCTAACAAATTTTACATGTGAATTCTACCTTTGTGAAAAATAAATTAAGGGGTATGTGATTAATTATATTTGTCCATCTGGATTTGAACTTCTTTAATAATGCAATGACCTTATCGTAACCAATTACTTGAACTTTATTGTTGTAGTATTTGAGATCATTTGTTGTACTATATTCACAAGGGTCATTCTGCATTTCTCCAGGCTTGTGACTGGCTATCACGAAGGATAGGCTGCATTACCCCTTCCTCCATTCCAAATGTCTATGATATATGTCGTTGTTATCTTCGTTGGATCACAATCCAATACTGTAGCACACTGTCTTTTATCTTCTGCATATTTCCGAACTTACTATCATGGTCCTCTTCTTTTTTGAAACGCTGAACTACTTTCTCCGATCGTCAATAAAGGACGGAAAATTATTCCACGATTTCAAACGAAATCGACGCAGTATCAAGTCCAGTTTAAATTCATTGACGCCAATAGTATAGAAGAAGTTTTAAAAACCTTGCACCAAATATTCGATGCCATTTTGAAAACGGTGCCCTCACTTACCAAACCAGAAGACCTGATCCAGATATCACTACAGTCACCTGATCTGGATTTTCCCATTGCCATGCCGTTCATGAGGATGTACCAATTGTCCAGTAATTTATTATTGGACGAAATTGAACGTGTATTACAGTCCAACGAAGAATTTACATTAACAGAAGACGTAGAGATGGAAGTTACGCATGTCAATCTTCCAAATGGTGGAATCCGCAACGAAGGGTAGAAGTCACAGACCTACAGCTGCAGTATCTGTGACCAATTGTTCAGCAGACCAGATTCAAGGAAGAGGCATGAAGCGGCCCACAGCTTCAGCCTTAGATGTGAAGTATCTGGCCAATACTTTAATGATGAACTTCGTTGTGCTAGAGCCATCGTCGACGGACATCCCCAGTAGATTTCTATTCGTCAGGAACGCCGCATCCAAGAAGAGTTGGAGTTGAATTGCACGAAAAAGCCAGAGTACCGTTGATGAAATGTGGAATCGACCAAATCAAGCAGTTCCAAGAGTTTCTAACTGACTTCCAAATACATGTTGTATCCAAAGATCAAGACTGGATCCATCGAAAGTTGGGAGAACATTCACTGCAATACATCTGTAAAGACAAAAGGAAATGATTAAGTTATAACATTTAGTTATGGAAATTAGCATATGAACAATAATTGGTGAGTGGAAATTACTTACCATTTACTTAAGATCTCTTTCGCTGAAACAAAAAGTGGATTGAAAGCCTACATAATATTGACCAATCAAATTGCAGGGATTTCAACCAATCAAAAGCCTCCATTTCCAATGGATTGACTAATCTTAGTGCAGGGAAATCAACCAATCAGAAACCGTCTTACAAAGTGAACCAACCAATCACAGCCATCGATACAAATGACTTTGACTATATAAAGGCGCAATCAACCAGCTTCCCCAGTCGCCAGACTGCCATTCTTCTGACCAGAAGTTAAAATGTTCACCTGTGACAAATGCCCGAAGACGTACACCGAAAAGCGGAGTTTACAACGACACGCGAAGTGCCATTCAGAGAATATTCAAGAGTTCAGCTGTACCAAGTGTGAGAAACAATTCGACCGAGAAGACAACAAAAGAAGGCATGAAGCTTCCCATGACTACACATTGAAGTGTGATGTCCTTGGCCAATATTTCAACGACCAATCTAATCTCAAGCGTCATCGTGCTATACACGAAAGACAAGGTGCCAAACCTACGAAGCTTATGTTGATGATGAACAGACCCAACACATCACAATCTGGAAAAGGGGATAAACCATCTACAAAGCAACCTGAAAGCAGCAAGAAAATACCAACCGACCCATCAGTCAAGACTATTTCCACACCAGCAACCGATGAGGATCCTACCAAACCAGACGTCTTGCCCGAAGATCGTGACACTCGACAGTTGTACCTAGAAAACTGGCCAAGCATTCGCAATTCACAACATACAGGAAACCTTGTACAGGATCGATACAACTTCGTTTTGGACAACAGCTCTCTACCAAATATCCCAGAGAAATTATGGGACATTTTTTATCAACAGACGTCAGCCTTTAAAATCAATTTTTCTTTTGGCTTTATTTTGCGGAATTTAGAAACGGATGAATTGAGATACTATCATGCCAGCCAGAATAACACCAGATTTTTGGAAGTGCCCATGCCAATAAAGAATAAAGATGATCTTCACCAGCTTTTCGATGAAGTAGACCGACAGGATCTCCTGGAATACATAAGACAACAGAGACCTCACACCAAATGGACAATACATCTTCTTACGAATATGACATTCTACATTAACAAAATCAAGACACACCCAATAGCTTAAATACAAATGGGACGGAGGGACGGGTAATGTGGCCTATCCTATCGGATAGCCAGTCACAAGCCTGGATAAACGCAGAGTGACCTCCAAGAAACGAGAAAATAATGTAGTTCAAGGAGAATGCCTTAGTGGTTAGGTTATGGAAAGGGGAAAGTGACTATGGTTATTAAAAAAGTATAAAATCAAATAAAAAATAGGATTTAAAAAATGAAGAAAATAAGAAATAATTGAAAATAAATGAAAATAGTAGTCATGGGCTAGGTAAGAGGTTGGATAGAAGGGAGATAACATGAGAATATTAAAATAACATTCGAAAAAAAAATGAATATAGAGTTGTCATAGCAACTAAGAGTTAGAGTTCGAAGTTGGATAAAAGGGGGATAACATGAGAAGATTAGAATTAGATTCGAAAACAAAAAACAAACAATAAAATAAATAATTGTCCTAGCAACTTTGGTTAGGGTTAGAGGTTGGGTAAGGGAGATAACTCCAATAGTTTACGCATATGAAATAACATTTGAGACAAAAATGAATATACAGTTACCATGGGTTAGAGATAAAAGGGAGATATAACTCCAATAGTTTGAGAATATTAGAAAAAGACTAAATATTATGGAGGTATAGAAACAGAATGGTTAGGATTAGTCGTGAACAAAAACAACAAATTCAGAAAACGAGTGTATGAAAATTGAGAGAACACAACATAATACATACAAAAAGTAAGACGATTAGGGTTTAGAATTAAGGTTAGGACTAGTGTGAGTATAAGGCTAAAAAGTTATGGTTAGGTCACTGGGTAAAAAGAGACAAGCACAAATAAAAAAGTTAGGATTGGAGTAAAAGAACACAAAATAAAAGCTTGGGTAAGGGTTGGAGTGGAATAGTGTAAGTCATAACATATCTGAACAAAGACATTACTGCTTATCTAACAACACAACAGCAGAAGGTTAAGATCTAAGGTTTATATTAAGGTCTAAAGAATAGGGTAAGAATTACGGTTGTTTAGGGTTTAGGGTTTGATTAAGGTTAAGCACCGGTATCTATCTCATTTGCATATATAGTTCAGAATAAAGGCGAGCCCTAAAGCCTAAGTGAAAAAGAGACACATGTGGCGAGACCAAATTACACCAAGGAAACCATCTTTGATAGGACAATACATAGTCCGGAATAAGGTGAGGCCAAAGGTGAAACACTAAGAGTACTTCAACACCTCGACTGCACTTTCAAAGCACCTCGACAAATACGAACCCGTGATATATAGTTTTAATTAAATAGCACCTCGACGAATACGAACCTATAATATATAGTATTATTTCAAAAGCACCTCGACATATACGAACCAATGATGTATAGTATTAATTTTATAGCACCTCGACATATACGAACCCATGATATATAATATTAATTTAATAGCATCTCGACGAATACGAACCTATAATATATAGTATTATTTCAAAAGCACTT
>MJUU01061096.1:4942-40841 GCA_002080025.1 Modiolus philippinarum
TACCCCCGGCGTCGGCGTCGTCAGCAAAAATGTTAACCTTGCTTGTGGAATGGAGACCTTAAGTGCTAGGATGTTGATATTTGGTATGTAACTTCCTTGTGATGAGAGCTTTCTTGTGGTTCCATACTTATAGACATTTTGACCTTGACCTTGCCCCTAGGGCAATTTTAAAAAAATCAACCTTGCCTCTAAAAGGTAGGCTTTTAGTGGTAGGATGTTCATATTTGGTATGGAACTTCCTTCTGATGAGAGCTTTCTAGTGGTACCATATTTGTAGTCATTTTGACCTTGACCTTGCCCTGAGGGCAATTTTTAAACAATCTTTAACCTTGCCTCTAGAAGGTAGGCTTTTTTTGGTAGGGTGTTCATATCTTTCTAGTGGTACTATATTTGTAGACATTTTGACCTTAACCTTGTTCTGAGGGCGATTTTTAAAAAAAAAAACTTTAACCTTTCCTCTTGAAGGTAGGCTTTAGGTGGCAGGGTCTTCATATTTGGAATGTAACTTCCTTATGATGAGAGCTTTTTAGCGGTACTATATATGTAGACATTTTGACCTTGAACTTGCCTTGAGGGCATTTTTTTTTAACTTTAACCTTACCTCCAGAAGTTACTCGTTTTGTGATGGGGTGTACATAATTGGTATGTTACTTAATTACGGTGAGATATTTCTGTTGGTACCATATTTGTAGATATAATGACCTTGACATTCCCTAAAACACTGGGCAAAATGGGTCAGTGAGCTATTAGCATCACTTTTCGTCCATGGTCCGTCCTAGGTCCGCCTGTCGTCCGTCTGTCCCATAGCTTTTCACATTCTCATCTTCTTTGAAACAACTGAAATTTTATATTTAAAAATATTTTAAGCAGAAGAATACAACAGTCTATCTATGGATTACAAAGATCTACTTTAAGATTTGTCCCAAACTTTGATTGTTTTCATTTGCAGTATTATATCTGAAGACAAATGACAAAAAGAAAACAAATAGACCGAAAAGGGCACAAAATGCCACAAACCCAAGACACTAGTAGTGTGGATTGCAGGTAAAATCAGGTGTCATCGAGGGGTAAGCTCCACGCATTGACTCGGTACCTGAATCGGTTTTCAGAGGCTCTGGCTTCAGAGCTGCCGGGCGCGTCCCCAGGTGTTGGATAGGGGAATGCCCTGTCTTTTGGGGTAGTCAGGTCATAATACAGAAAGCCTGACCGCGAACCATTGTAGTCAAACTGTGTGGAGAAATGCCGCGCTCCATGCAATATAAAGATCCCTTCTACATATCTCTAAAGAGAGCAGACGCATTTGGTGTCGTAAAGAAGGCTAAATGTCTTGCCCCTACCCATTTCTCCCCTTTTCCAGTGGCAATCAAAAGTCGTTGCCCCCGGTCGTCCCTTCCTCCCTTATTTCTTTCTTCTTTTGCTTGCATTATTTTTAATTGATTAACTTGTACTCGTCCTGATAAAGCTGAAATATTGCCTTTTTGACGTTAAACTCTAACTTATCAATCAATCCACGCATTGACCACCTCTTAATGCCAATGAGAAGTGCGGCGTTGGTTTATAGTCTGTTTTTTCGGTTTGGTGATAAGCTCTAGATCCACCTAAAATGTACATTCTCGCTTAGAAAACATTGTAGCGACCTGTAAAATCATGGTGACAAGCACAAACTTCTGCAGTAACAATTGCAATAATAGTTGAACAAAACCGGTTTTCAGGCAGTAATTGATAAAATCGTTGTATACTATCCACAGGCTCAACAGCTTACTGTGAATTGTAAACGCCAAATGAAAGCATGGTATTATTGACCATTAACTTTGTTTTCAAGTAAGTCATCTGTATCAAAATTAGTATGTTCTTATCGGTAAAGGCACAAATATATTAAAAATGTGAAGTTAGCATTTTTTCTTGTAGATTGTAGTTGGCGTTTATGAAAATGCCTTTAAGGTCGAATATCGGTATAGACATGGCGTTTTAACTAGTAATTCACTTTCCATTTCATTATTACTTTTATCTTACTTATACAAAGACTTGTGACGGCAGAGACAACAAAACTACAACAAAATGATCCAGACCTACGAACATATATGAAAATTTAATCCAAGAATTTTTTTAGCTTGATTTTCTTCAAGATTTTTAATATTATAAAACAGATATTGTGGTATATTATCAGGATAAAATATAAGGATTGTATAGCTGGAATGTTTCCATAATTTCTATATTTAAACCATTGTAGTGAACAAAAATGTTTTAAATCACGTAAGTCATTTAAGCAGGTAGGTAAATTTGACAAATATCAAGGTTTCTAACTGTTAATTCGAAAAATTATTGCATACTATAATTTTGAATATTTTCAAAATGTCTATCCATTTTTTATTCGTGTTTCGTTTATAAAAAAAACAGTAAATAAATATCACAATAAATTAATTATAAAATATTTTTCCTAAATCGACAATTAATTTCTCTAATTAGGTCATTGCTAAATATATTTTAGATTTGAAATTCAATTATATAATAGACAAGAGCAGGGTTGGTTGACCTAAAAACTAAAACAAGAAGGAATATGGTGTCGTTTCAGGTTAGTAAAGAACGACGTAGAATGATTATGATATTTCCATGTTACTAGTATACAATAGTTTCTTGAATGATTGCGCAATGCAACCATTGATCTTTTGCAGTAAAAACATTTGTAGTTTTCAAAAATATTTAATTCTCCAAAACCAATACAGTACATAGGGTTACTCTATACATGTGAAAAAATAATAGAAGAATTTGTTACTTGAATAAGGTTTGGTTGACTGGTATCTGTAATTACGAAACCACGTTCAACTGCAATGCCCACTTAATTTGAACGTCATAATCCTCAGACGTCATTTTTTGGCGGGAAACGATTTCAAATTGCCTGCTTATCGTTGATTCTAGTGAGTCACATGACGAGACTTACAGACCCTATTTATTTGATTTGTATTTTTCTCTTTCCGATGTTGCCATTGTCTTTAGTTTATTCGGTTCTCACTTACTTTATCAAAAACTGTCTCGAAGCAAATCAAAATCCTTAAAATGCAATTTTAGCAGTTTCAACTTTATGTTATCATTTATAAAACAAGCCAGTGATAAAAGCTAAAAACTTATGATATCCTTTTCATACTAAAACTTGTTTTTTTTAATACTTTATAACCATTAATATGTGCATTATGTTAACTCTATAGGGTCGATTCCATAAATTTGACCATACCTGACCTTTGTAACCAATCAAATGCATTGGTGTTGTGACCGATTCAACTTTTGTTTCTCCACCAATTACTAGCAGTTCCTTTGTAAAAGAGGATTTTTTTAGCTCCCCTGGCTATGCCGTCCGTCCGTCGTTAGCTCACTTTCAAAAATCTTCTCCTCTGAAACCTCTGGGTCAAACTGAACCAAACTTTAACTGAATCATCACTAGGGTATCTTGTTTCAAATTTGTTATTTTGTATGTCTTAGGTCAAACAACATGGCTGCCGTTACTAAAAATAGAACATAGGGGTAAATTACAGTTTTTGGCAAATAACTCAAAAACCGTTACAGATATCAAAAATCTGGGGTAAAAAAGATCAGCATGCATGAGAAGATATACCCATGCTGAAATTTTGAAGAAAATCTGATGACCCGTCTAAGAGTTATTGCCCTTTTTCCTTGAAATTTTCAAAATTTTGATGTTTTTTTATTTTTTATCAAAAAAAAACTATAACAGATAGAGGTTAAGTTTAAATTGCAAAAATGTTCAGCATGTTAAGATCTACCCACATGAATATTTTGAAGAAAATCAAAATACCTATATATGAGCTGTGGCCCTTTATTAGTCAAATTTTTCGTGATTTTTTACTTTTTGTCCTATATTTCAAAAACGCTTTGAGATAGAGGTCAAGTTTAAATTGCAAAAATGTTCAGCATGTTAAGAATTATATTTTATTGAACACGTTCAAGTTTTCCGACCGCTTCCAAGATGGTCGCCAGCAGGGAACTTAGTTTACCATTTGACCTAATAGGAAATTCATACAAAGAACTTCTACTTGGGAACCACTGAATGGATTTCAACCAAACTTGGCATGAATGATGCTTATGAGGTGCTGACCAAGTGTTCTTACTTTGGTGCTGATCCATCATCCAACATGGCCGCCAGCGGGGATCTTAATTTTAACATTGGACTCTATGGGAAAATGCATACAAAGAACTTCTACTATAGAACCACCATAGATGGACCATCAATTGGGAATTATAGTGCTGCAGGACCCAGGTGAGCGATACGGGCTCTTGAGAGCCTCTTGTTTTAAATCTTTAATTATGTATTAATGTACACGATATCTTGGCTGTTTGAGTCGACATTTGATGACATTTAGTTTTTTAACGTAGAAGCTGACAAAAGATTTACACGTAACAAACTGACGGTCGGGACAGACTACTTTTGCTACGGTCAACCAAGTGGCAAAACTTGTACTGAAACGAAGTCAAAAGTTTACACCAAAGCTTACATAAACTGTCGTTTAAAAGACAACAATGTATACAATTGTCATCATTTTCGTTCAGATCTATTCAGTGTGGTCTTTTCAGGTGATGAGACTGAAACAGAATGATAGCTTGGGTTGTAAATCTAGATTTCGATCCATTGAAAGTTTTGCCACTTGGTTGACCTTATTGAATCGATTGTAATTAAAATAAAAAAAAAACACACATTTTTAAAAGTTGTTGAAATTATACAGAATCATTAAACAATAAACATATAAATCACACTATTTTGTTTTTAATTTATTGACCGGCATAAGAGTTAAAATAATTGTTAGGCTGTTTTGAGTCTTTATCTACATATGTATTCTATACTTATTCTATTATTTCAGAAAATAAACTCATTCTGCAATGATGACATCCGATCAATCAATTGAAACCGCAATGCTCGTTCCAAGCTGTGTTTTATAGACGTTTTATTGAGGTTTAGCTACCAATATCTTGGTTGGTTGTATTATATCATTCAGTTGTTTGGTAAGTTGGAGTAACCGATTTTTAAGATCTGTTAGTCGCGTCTCATGACATCGAGAAATTACGAGAAAATTTCAATTCAAAAACTTTTCCCGTCCAACAAAATGATGTCTTATGCTCGATGCATGATTTCTTGTGTCATTCAGGGTACTTCACTCGTGGCATGAAAGATTAAAATTAACAGGTGATCATTGATTTGAAGAAACATTTTTTGCAACTTTAGTGTGATTTGTGCACAAAAACATTTTACCTGTATGAGACAAGGCTTGTACATCGAACGACAAAACTATTTTACGTATTAGAGAAAAATTCTAGGTTTTGACAGGAGGCACACCACTAATTCGGCCTCCCATTGACTCGTATGTTAAATTCCGGGATTTCATAAATTCACATAATATAGAAATGAACTTTCCCAGGTGCTGGAACTTGTTTTTCCGTTAACAGATCACCAACACGATAAAATAAATACATTTAAACCATACGTTGTATGTCAAATAAGAAAATAAAATTGAATTGAAACGTTCCGGTTAATTTTTGTACATAGTCGCAAAAGAGAATTTTCGGTATTAGGTCGTATTTCAGTCGATCCGTTCTAGCTTGTTACGCAACTTAATCATGTTTTTTTCAACTGTTCTTTGCTCTCCGTCACTCACCTAGAAATATTCTATGAATATTTGCTGATTATAACTTGTATCAATTGGCTGGAGTCACTACAAATTAAAAGGCACTATTTTTTATAGTACTATTTTCTGTCTGTCAAACACTGGCGTATTGAAATAGTGTAGTGCCCCCTGACAATATTATGGCTTTGACATAAATTTAACACAATCTGGGCACACAGAAGCTATAATTAGTCGTCATATAAGCGGGAGGTTGATGCATCATTAAACCTGGTTTAACCCACCATTTTATTTATAAAATGCCCGTTCCAAGTCGGGAATATGACGGCTTGCCAAAAATGTTCTGTGTCGGAATTCAGTCGAATGTTATACGGATTTTCCTTACTGGTCTCTTCCTTTGATCGATTGGGACTTTTGTTGTCACTTTTATTTATAAAGCTACAAACATTTTTATTAGTAAGATCAGTTGTACAGAACGAATGAGACACAAGAGTAAGGGCAAATTTGATAGGAGTACACAGCTAGCATCACTGATGATGTTGACATCTTTGTTCACCAAGAATATGACACTTGTAAATGTAATCCTCTTTGTTGTCGAGAAAAAGTAATGTTTACCTATTAGTTTGATGGACTATGTATATAATACCGAAGGGAACTCTACGTCAAAGAAAGGGACCTATAATATTTTTGTCATTTTATATGATTACATACATTGTACTTTTAGCAGTACACAATGGGATCAGCAATATGAAAAGTGTTAAATATGATGCAAACTTGCATTTTTAAAGGAACAATTTACACCACTTTGACCTTTCAAAGCAAAAATTATGAATACTTAACCTCAATTTTCATGAAAACAAATATCGTTGACGCAATGTCTTCTAGACATTTTTGGATTTAACAACATATCTAAAAATTATGAAATTGATA
This sequence comes from Modiolus philippinarum, assembly GCA_002080025.1. Taxonomy (NCBI): domain Eukaryota; kingdom Metazoa; phylum Mollusca; class Bivalvia; order Mytilida; family Modiolidae; genus Modiolus; species Modiolus philippinarum. The sequence goes on from MJUU01061096.1 coordinate 11,497, forward strand.
AATATAACCAAAGAAAAACCCGTTTGATGTGCTCTTTACTAATTTAAATGGCTTTTCCTTTTTATAACACATTATATAGTATAATGATAAGCGAATCAAATAATACAAGAAATACTTCTAATATATGCATACATACAAATCGGAAGTAGTTTGAAACAAACCAAGTGCAATTTTTCAAAACGGTGTTTGTAAAATATAAAGGATGTGGTAGATTGTTCAAACATAAATAGTGGAGCAACTGTGAAGTCAAATTCTGAAGATTTTAATCAACCCACCTAACATCAGGCTATAGGATACACCATTTGAAAGGAAATTTTGTTCTTTATCCATTTTCATCGTTCGTATTTAGTTATTCGTCCAATTAGTGGTCACGTTTTTTTTTAAATGAAGGTCAAAGGTCAAACTTCTGAAATTCTTGTAAGGACATTTAAGTCATATTTGAATCATTAATTTCAGCGTGAAGTTAAAAAATTGACTCATATGCTTATACATGTCTACAATAATATATTTATGCACTTTTGATAACAATTTAGACCACCTTTTTTACATTAAGCTATTTACAGCGTCCAAATTTATGAACGAGGTTCAAAAACATGACTTGACCTCTAACTATGCAGTTAGTGAAATGACCTTGACCTTTTGAACTTTGAAATTAACATAATTCAAACAACATACTATATAGATGTTTTTAGTCTAATGAAACCGAGACTTTCTTGATCATACATGTGACAACTTCACTCAAAATGAAAGCTCAGAATTACGAACTTGCATACATAAAAGTAAATTATTGTTAATTAGAGGAAATAAATTATGTCGTCGGTAGCCTACATACCACGAGAAAGTTACAGTCGAGATGGCAGGAAGTCTTTTTTTAAAAAAGGCATTCACATGTTTATTTATAGTTGGGGTATTTTTCATTTTGTTTTATAGTTTTCACATTTTTTAAATATTTTCATGCCCCGCCCACGAATGTGGAACGGGCATATAGTGTTATCCTTGTCCGTCCGTACGTCCGTATGTCCGGTTTAGATTTGCGTTTAAGTACATTTCTCAGAAACTGTAAGTGGTAGAACAATAATAGTAGGCCAGTAGGTAGATATTTGATAGTACTACAGAGTTGACAAAAGTACTCATTACCAAAAAAATGTCAAAATAAGAGTCCAAATCCGGTGCCAAAAACATACACCGAGTGCAAGACATGGAATAATGTCTCAATATTTTAAGGGGTTAGAATTTTGATTAAAAACAGTTCATATATAAAATGCAAGGTAATATTTTCATGCCAAATAAGACTGACTACTGGGCTGGTGAATACCCTTTGGGACCTCTCGTCGACCATTGCCATCTATCCAGTGATTTCAAAATACAAAAATACCAAAGTTGCAGGAAAAACATTGAATTTCGTTATGCCGTACACGTGTTTCAAGGAGTAACCACTCATTTGCAGAATTTGAACCGAATATTATGGAAAGCCAAATACATGCTCGACAGTAATGAATCAGCTGTGTAATGTACACTCCATACGTTTGAGATGTAGGTTTATTGCTGCTTAGAAAAGGAAAGGTCGCGATAATCAAGTTAAAATCACCACGTTTGTCATATAACTTAAATTCAAACGTTTATCTTTATCAATGTGCAACTAAAAATCTACTTAGGGATCGACCATTAAACTTGAAAAGGGGGGGGGCTATGTTTTTTTTCCACTAAAAAAATATTTTTGAGCTGATTTTTTGTGAAAAAAATATTTTGGCTGCCGAAATGATGAAAAAAAAATATTCTGAAGGAGGCTCTCTGCCCCCAAAAATAATACTGATCTTGAAAAAAAAATTTCGTCGATACAAGTGAAAAAAATAATTTTCTGTCCAGGAAAAAACCATAACCCCCCCCTCCCCTTTCAAGTTAAATGGTAAGAAGCTGAAGTAGGTGTATCAGTAGTTTCTTTCAAGTTCATTGGGACAGATCTGTTGTAAGTTCATTGGGACAGATCTGTTGTAAATATACCCTAAAGTTTGGATATTCAAGAGACAGATCATCGTATATCTAGCAAGACATGTCCGTGTCATGAGCAGAACTTCAATTGCACAGAACTTTGTCCTTTTTAAGGTACTATAATTTGTAAAAATCATGGTCAAAATCTGGTGTGATGATGTGAGTAGTAGAGATGATATGTGAAGAGTATCTACGCTACCACTTGATTGATTTGTTCAATTATTTGAACATGTACATGTTATCTCTTCTCCAATGAACACAAAATGAACCCCCCCCCCCTCAATTTTTTTATAAATCTTAAAAGATACGTTTCCGTTAATGATTCATCTGTAGAAAAAATAAATTCACAGTCACTTCTGTATTTTGTTATTCATTTATATAAACATACTTTTTGAACTGAAAAACTTCCTGCGATATTGCCTGTGACCTTATCACAGTTTGTAGGCTCCTACGATATAAAGTATTCCACCTAATTAACAAGGGACTACTTTAATGTAAGCGAGTAGGACATTCAGAGAATTTAAGTCAATTTAAGGGATGATTACGACCGTTATTGTCAAATGTATGACCGATAATTAAAGTCTTGTTTTCATTTGACTTAAACATCTATATAGTATGTAGTTGGAATTTATGTCAATTTCAAAGGTCAAAGGGTCAAGGTCATTTCTCAAAATATGTATGCAGAGAGCAAGTCATGTTTTTGGACCCAACTAATAAATCTATACCATGTGAATCGCTTTATGTAGAAAGGTGGTCAAAATCGTTATCAATGGTTAATAAATGTATTATTGTAGACATGAATTACCATTAAAGTTAATTTTTCAATTACACATTCCAAATTTGACGAACGGTAAAAATGGATAGAGAAAAAAAAATGATCTATCGAATTTCTATTATATAGCCTGATGTAAGTTGGGTTTGATTAAAATCATAAACTTGACGCCTTTTTGAATTTCGTTGCTCCACTAAAAGTGCATTGGTTGCTCAAAATTGTATTAACATTATCCAAAAAGGTATGGACATTTAGCCTTTAATTATTCCTGTTTAAAAATGTTCAAAATAGTAAATTTTTCAATTCTTGGGCCAGGTAGTGTCTGGTACGTGTACTTCCTAGGGATAAAATTATTATGTGCCATACTTTCATACTGTGTTTTTGACATATGGTCGGTCGAAGATGGCTGTAAATGGCCTTTTGTGTTAATTTAACCAATATTACATGTACAGTGTTTGGAAAGACGGTACTACTCGAAGGAAACCGAGACCCCAAATCATTTTTTTGTTGTTGCGAGTTTATGAGCATTTGCCATTTCAAATAGCAGTTCCGTTTGCTTCTGAAATTGCAATACAATGAATTTTAACAAGGGCCTTCAAAACTTGTCAATATTTATCAAAATTGCATCGAAGTTGATGACCCTGTGTATCCGATTTATTTTTGTACTAATAGAATTTTCTCCCTAATTAAAGTGAGCAACAGTGAAGCCGTAACAGATAGCTCATTTAATGTGATAAAACGTATCCTTTTTAAAGCCTTTTTTTCTTTGGGTCAACAACTATTAAACCAACTGTTTTGGGTCGATAGACCAAAAACTCATTTTTGATGTCTGATGTGGGTTTTTTATGACGGTTAAGAATTTGTTTTTCCGAAAATATAGCCCTTTCAAAAAAGTGTTGTTTTCTTTTCTCCCATTAAATGGAGGTACAAACACTATTCGCTTCCTGTTATCCATTTAAATTCTAACAAAATCAGTGCAGTGTCGCAGTAAACAATGGCCTAGTTATCTAAATATGAAACGTGTTATGAACTGTGTTCAGGATGAACAACACTTGCCTTGTTCGGGTTGATAACCGGAACTGTTTCATTGTATCTAAATACATAAACCGAACAGAGGACCAAATGATGTTTTGAAAAGGCCTATATTGGTATTACGATACAATACGATACTGATGCTACGCCAGTTTTGCCAATTTGCGTAGTACTATTCGTTTTGGTTTAGGTTGTTTTGAGTTAAATAAGACGTCCCGTCTTATTTAACTCAAAACAATATAGGAGCCCTTTTGTGTTTTATGACGTAAACAGGAAGGAAAACTGGTACCAGACTGCATTTCTGCCAGGTTCACGAATTCGCTCATTATGGAGATTACCCTCCATCCGGACACTTTTAATTTGAAAATGTAATCGTATCAATTAACCCAAAACTTCCGTATTGTGGAATCATCTTGGATTTATTCCACAACCATAAAGATAGTTTTGAAACAAACATAGAAGACAGAATGCGTAACGTAACGTCAAAGGACTATTTGACGTCACATTCCAGCTGGACGTTACCATCATTTTCTATACGAGTTTGGAATCAAACTTTTCAAAATAAACTAGAAAATATTTTAGCCAAAAAGTTTTAACAATTGATTTTTGGCGCCCGTTTACGATTCATCCCCGCAACTGTTTTGTTACATGGCATTACATTTTGCGGTTTATAGAATTATGCAAAAGACGCAATACAACTATATTTTCAATTTTGTCTGTTTGGTTGTTGAAACAAAATTGAAGGAACATTTTTTAACTCAGTGGTGTCTTTCAAACAAATGTGTATTGCGTTCGATTCGGGTTGTGAATTGTAGATTAAGAGACACCATGGGCGGGGACTTTGTATTCGTAAATGTAGCCCCTCTCACATTCGTGGTAAAAGTCAAATAAAGAAACCCAGCCCGTTGTTGAATGACAACAACTCTATACCTCCCTTGAACTATTTTCCAAACGTGACATAATAAATAAGCATTTTTATATATTTATATATTTTTACGATTTGTTGAAAATTCAATATAAATTCAAGAAATATAACTGTATTAAAACTTTGGTATTTTTTTTTCTCGGCAACTATTAAAGATGATGTTTATGTATCATTTTTGAAACGAAATATTCAAAATAAATTCGAAGAAACATTTGCGCGTGTGCTAAGTACATGTATGCCGTTGTTGAGTATTAAATTGGTTGGAGATTAATAAGAGTCATGTTTATAGTTACATATTTTTATTTTGCAGGAATTGGTCTTATATTTAGTTTTCGCATTTTGAAATTGGATGATTTAAAACTGGAATTCAGATTTATCACGGGAACATCACTAACGATCCTCGTCTGGTATTTGAAAAGAAGGAACTGAATTTCTCAGTGACTACGTACATTTTGTTTCTCGTCATAGAATTCCTGATCGGGATAAGTATTTTGTACATTTTGAAAATCAACACATTTCTTCGATTTAAAGCATATTTGGTCTTCTTCTTTGTTGTGGGTTCAATGTTGCAGACTTTGTTCAGCTGGTATTTTTATTTGGTCATTATGGCCACCAGTTTAGTGTTAGTTATTACGGCATTGTATGTAATTGAAAATCCATCATCCATCGGGGAAGAAAAGTTTTCTGATTTTCAGAACAAAATTAAATGTTACAGGCAAGATATCTGCGATAAGAGAGAAACTGAACTAGCTTATGAAATATATTTCGGAATAATAGCAGCGGTGATATTTTATCATTACCATTCATTTGATGATCGTATGGGATATAAATGGGTATTTTTGTCTACTCTTGGAGAAAGTTGTAGTCATGTCGTTGCTTTAAGAGCTTGTGGCGGGATCTTTGTGTCTCTATCTTTGCTTGCTTTAAAAATATGTTCTGTTTTAATGAAGGGGTGGAATGGTATTCAACAGCAGAATTCTCTACCTTTGGAATATATTGCTTTTGTTTTCATGATATTTGAAGATGTGTTTTATAACGACCTGCATCCATTTGAACGAGGTTATTTATAATGACATTTTTAACAACCATAGTGGTTAACACATTTGCAGCATACAAACTTTTCCTATCATATGAAATGAACGACTTGGGTATACTTCTTAGTATATCTATTTACTTAACTACAGCAGTACTCACGGTACAGTTATTTCTTTTATTTTTACTCTCTCACTTTTTAGAACATTTTGATGATATTATATTCTATACCCGCCTATTGTTTGAAATTGTTACACTTTTTATTTCTGTAGGTACCGCTTGCTTTTCCGTTTGGACTGTAATATTTGGATCATTTTCTAGTATTGATATTTTGTTTGTTTTGACTTTGAGTTACATCCAAATTTACATCAAAGGCATTTTTTTGAAAAGTGTTCTTAACCAAAGTAAGGAACTTATACTGTTTACTGCTACCTTACCCGATGCTAGTAAAGATGAAATTTCAAACCACAATGAAGTCTGCATCGTATGTCATCAAGATATGAGAAATGCAAAAGTAACTCAATGCAATCACCTTTTCCACGAAATATGCTTGAGGAAATGGATTAGGTCAAAGGACACTTGTCCCCTGTGTAATGAACTGATTATTACCAACCCAAATGTAAAATGTACCAAGTGTTTACAAATTGGACATACTCAGTTCTAGTGTAAACATGAGTCGGTATCCATCGGATGTGGCAGGGCTGGGCATGATATAGAAGACAGTGATCAAAGGAAGACCGAAACATATTCTTATATGGAGGATAGTAACGTCAGTTCAGACGAGAGTGATATTAAATCAAACAATCAAACTTCACAAAATCTGAAGAAAATTGTGAAGAAAAGTAAAAATGACAAGAAACGCAAACTTAGCTTGAAAGGTCCGCTGACATACCGAGAGGGATGGACTAAGTTATGCAGACGTTCAACCAAAAACGAACAAAAATAGAATACTAAAATATAACATTCGGTATCATCGTATAACATCATGATAAACTGTATTAGCCATATTGTTAAAATCATTATGATTTTGTTTTTGTTTTTGTTTTAGTAGAATAATATTTCACCTTTTGTTTCTACATTTCTACAGTTCCTAATTATTTGCGAGAATATGCTAAATTTTACATCACAGGGTACTTATTGTATCTAATTCTTTTTTCACTTGGAACTCTGCAGAGGCGAAGGAGTCAGAATCATTTTGTAAACTGAATTCTGATTAGGTACGTAATGTTTCCCCAATAGAACCCGAGTGACACTTGCAAAACGTAGAGTATCTAGAGTTTGAATCTTCATTGTGGAGGTAATAAATTGGACCAATCAGATTGGAGTTTTCACAGAAGTCTTTATCAGGGCCTCATACTTTTGGTCCTGGGGTAGAACTCGAGTCTTAACAAGGCTGTAATCATATTGGGTAAGAGTTTCTAACAGTGAAAATCGGCCAATAGTTGTCATGCTTGTCAAATAAGAATACAATTACAATGACAAAAAAGTATAACCCTCAAAAAAATTTCCGCATTTCCGAATATTATGACTGTGTAATTTGGCTTCATGTTTGGGTATTTTTTGGTATTGAGTACTTCTTTTCTGACTATTTTGGGGGTTATTACTTTCCATATTATTTGATTCTAAAGCTGTTGGTGAGCGGTTACTCCTTGAAACGCGTGTACAGCATAACAATATTTTATTGTTCATGATGCAACTTTGGCATTTTTGTATTTCTAAATACAAATAGGATTTAAACAACATTTCTGTTTTCAGGTAGTTTTCAGTCAACGTACCAAACGTAAACAGTTTAAACATCTCAATAATACAACATGTCATTTGAATATTTACAAATAAAGTATAATCGTTGATTTTGTAATCAATAAACTTGCATTCAGGTACCTATAAAGCGAGATTAGACCGAGTAAATAAAATTTTCAGTATCGAACGCGTAGTTTGGAGAAACCGTTTAAAAACAGCTAGTATAATGTATAATAATTCGCTTTGGTGATTTTCGTCATCTTATTTATCCAAAAGAGCTTGAAATTAAGGATACTACAGATACTTCCACATCGGCTTCGTTACTTGACCTTCATCTTGAAATTGACAACAGAGGTATATTACAAACCAGCCTGTATGACAAACGCGATGACTTCACTTTTCCAATAGTCAACTTCCCTTTTCTTTGTAGCAACATTCCAAAAGCACCAGCAAATGGAGTTTACATCTCACAACTCATTCGCTACTCAAAGGCTTGTGGTCGTTACAGTGACTTCCTTGATAGAGCTCAGTTGCTTACAAATAGACTACTTAAGCAAGGGTACGTTACCAAAAACTTAAAGTCATCACTACAGAAGTTTTACGGTCGATATCTCGACCTTGTGGATCGCTATGGGATATCTGTTTCCCAGATATCAACAGATCTTTCCCTCTGCAACTAAAGTTTGTTTTTCCTCTATCAGATTTGACTTTACTACCGGATTTGACATGTTCAACACGGCGGGTGTCTTATAAGAAGCAGGAGATGCTTACTCTACCGGTACACCTGATATCATCCATGGTTTTTATTGGGTCCGTGTTGTTCATCTGTATGTGTGTCTTCATTTTTCTTTTTTGTCCCGTACTTAAGTGGTGTCCTTGTTTCTTAGTGTGTCCGATGTTGCCATTGTTCATGGATTGTTCGTTCTTTTGATTGATGGTTCGGTTCTCACTTACTTTACCTTTCTATACTAAGATCAAAACAAATACAGTGGAACCTGTCTAATCCGACACAACGTGGGACCATAAAAATGTGTCGGATTATACATGATGTCGGAATACGAAGGTTTAAAAGGCATGTAATATCTATCTTTGGGACCAAAAAATTACGATGGATGTGACAGAATGTTGGAATACTCAGGTGTCGGATTAGACAGGTTCCACTGTATGTAAGGTTCTGTACATACCATGGACCAGTCTTCACAGTACATTGAAATTTTGTTCGTCTTCTTTGGGAAGTACTTGTCTCAGAACAATTAGATTGAAAAAACTCTTGCCTTTTGCTTTGAAAAGCTTTCCTAACAGAAGAACAAGAGCAAAAGATTTTGAAAATCCATGTTAGAATTTTTTATATACAAGTCATCAAAATTTTGCAGGGAAACGGTTCTCCTTAGAGTTATCCCTCATTTTTCATCAGTTGCTGATGAGAGGTTACTCCTTGAAACACATGTACAGCATAACGAAATTTTACTTTTTTTTATGCAACATCGGTATTTTTTGTATTTTGCTTAAATGCCTTGAAATTTTAAAAATATTATTGCAAGTTTTTAAAATTTCTTCATCGTCCATTTATCCATTTTAAAGAGACATATGACAAAGAAAATATGATCCATGTGCGAAAAAATTTGCCCATGTTTGAACCAATCGAATGCTTCTGAAAACTGAAGTTTGTACGCCCTCTAAATTTGTTTTATCACTTATAAGATGTAATGTTGTCTGAAGTTAAATATAATTTTGTGATGAAATATATCTATTTGACTTTACTCAAGTCATAACTTACCTTTGTGAAATTATGTAACATCTGTGCTATATATCTAAAATATTTGGATATAGGGTCTGTAAGTCTCGTCATGTGACACCGAGAAATCACGATAAACTGCAATTTGAAAGCGTTTCCCGCCAAAATATGACGTTGCAGGATTATGACGTTCAATTTTTTTGCCTGAAACGTCATATGTTTTTGTTTGAAATGCAACTTCCGGGTACAGATTATGCACCCGGAAGTTCCAAAACTGAACGAGACTTACAGACCATATTGAAAGAGGTCGATATAACAAAATTCAAGTATTAGATAGAAAATGTTATGTATTCAATACCAATAACATAGAGAATGAAATACATTTTCTTTTTGAATATCAACATTACGAATATGTAAAAAGATCATTCATGAGTTGTGTATACTAGAGCAATGTGAAAATTTTAAAAGTTTTTCAGAAATGAATAAACTTATTTGGTTATGGTAAGTTAAAATACAGATATTGTTAATAAATTTGCGAATTAAATATTTACAACTTTGAAATTTAGAGATGATTATGTTAAGAACGTTCGCTAGTCATGTTTATTACAAAATACCGAAGTTACTGTTAATTTATTTTTTGCATATGCGCATTTCGACAACTTATATCTCATCAGTGCGTATCAAATCAAAACATTTGGAAGCCCATTAACCGAAAAACATGTAAAAGCTGATAGAGAACAAATAACCAAAACTATCTAAATAGAAAAGCAAAAATTCAGTTTATGTATTCCTGTCAAATTTTCGGACTTCTCTGTTTTGATCCATTTAAAAGCTGCCCAGTGACCCCCTAATTTTTTTCCATAATTTCATTTTATACATCTTTTTTTGGAGCATTCTAACAAAATTTTATTAAACTGGTGTTATTTTCTAACATTCATTATTGGATAAACATTCCTCATGTTAAACCTATGAGACATGCAGAAGAGTTCAGTTTCCCGCCATTTTTTAACACTTGTATCTCAATAATTTCATCGGTAACCTATCATTTTTATTTTTATTTATTTATCTATTCATTTTTTTGGCTTAAATTAATTCTTTTACAATTTTCAGAATCCTTGGTATTTTGAAAATGACTAGCGTACATCCTTAAAACCAAACCTGCAGTGTTGTAAGAACATGTTTGTTGTGTATATAATGACCGATAGCTATTATTTTTATGTTTTAAATTTTGATTGTATAATATATTCTATGTACTTTGTCAGAAATGGTCCATGAATGGTTAATAGAAATACTCTTTTCTATTCTATTCTACCTAATTCAAAACCGATGCAGATGTTATGTTGAAAATATTGCTGTGTAGGAAAAGGGGGGAGAGACGGGTTTGCATTGTTCTTGTCTCCCCTTTCCCTCCACAAATGCGGGGAATGCGGTTTCTCCTGTTTCTTGTTACATTATTTGACTGGGGAAACTAGCTCTGGACTGGCTGAGTACAGCTTATGCGGTCTTTCGAGGCTGGGCCCTGGTAATAACAAAATATACAGTCGATATTTTATTTCTGGTTCACCAAACAACAAGTCAAAGATAGAAAGATAGAAGTGTACAGAGAAATATCAAATTTAAATCAATTAAAATTCTAATTTACTTTTATTCGTTAACATTACTTAAAATATTTTATTTATCTTTATGAAATATCTTTATTACTTTATTGATTGATTTTATTACTTTATGAAATAACTTTATAACTTTACGAATGCAAACTTTTCAATTATTTAAAACAGATAAATTCCTTGATACAAAATTTAAAATATTATTATTCAAAATTAACTTATAAAATTATTTAAACAGATACACACCTGGTAATAACAAAATATACAGTCGATATTTTATTTCGAGAACCAAACAACAAGTGACTTTTCAAAGTTGGCAATCGGTTAAGAAGCCTAACGTCACGTGCTGTAAGGTGCCGAATTACTACCAGATCTGCACCCCGATTGGTTGATTAAAGTAAATCAAATTTAGTCCTTTTAATTATCAAAACTTGTTTACCTAAAACATCTGTCAATTTTACACCTATTTTAAAGTACAAAGAAATCTTACTAAAGGGGATAAATAATTTACTTCTCAAACATGTCAAATTAATCCTAATGGATTTTTGTCAATTTCTATTATTCTAGGTCTTTTTATCTCGGACTTTTTACGTAATACTTAGTAGTTAAATAAGATTTATTTCTAAACCGCGAAATTAATTCGTCTAGATTGCTCATTTATTTACAAATCAATTATCCTATTTTCCGGACTATAATCACATTTAATGTATAATTATTTCATTCTTTTTTTTTATTTTAAAGCTCATTTAAATCCAATTTAATCAATGTCAAAATGTTATTTATCAAAATTTTACTTTAATATATTTCGTGTATTTTAGCATCATTACATATCTCCGTTGTTCGAACAAAATTGCCCCTGCAATTTTATTTCATTTCAAAACATTAAATTTTATCTATCAAAATTTTAGTTTAATATATTATACGTTTTATTTATTCAAGATGGCAAAATTAGTTGCAACTTTTTCATAAGCTGACAAACTGCCTTGCTTAATTTAACATTATGTGAAATAAGGCATATCAATTTTTTTAATATTCAAACTAAGTAAATTTGAAATTTTTACTTTATTCTTTATTATACGATTTATCTATTACGGCTTTTCATTTCAAACACTTCAACATTATTGATATTATTATTTTGTGTCTTTCGCTGAGTGACCATGCCCCTGTTGTAGACTGCCTTGACTACTTGACAAGCAATATTTCTACTCATGACATGTCAAACAACATACAAGTAGCCGTCTTCTATTCGTTTGTACAAACTGGGCATGCCTAATCTCTGGTGGTTGCCCGAAATTTCTTCTGCCGGCCTCTTATTTAGCCACCTAGGTCACTAACCTCGGTTGTCTCTAAACCAAATAGAATGTCCAACTACAGTACTAATTAAATATTCATTTTTACATTTCATAATTAACTTGTTGGTACTTAAACAATATATTTATTATTCGCTTTCTTTATTTATTTATCTTATTTTTACACATTTATTCATTTATTTATCTATTTATTTCTTTATGTCATAACATTATACTAAATTAATGATCTTTCAAATCTAGTAGGAATATTTTGAGTCCAATGTACGAACACCACTTTTATTTCATTATTTATTCATTTATTTAACTTTATTTATCTTTGTATTTTTCACTTTATTTCTTCATCTCTTTATTCATTTGTGTTCAGGCAAGTTTATTATGCTATGTATATTTCATCTACAGCATTTGATTACCAATTAAGCTTTCTATTTTATATCAACTTAATCTTTAAGAGACTTTATGTAAAACTTTATTACGTTATGTGTGGAGTCGACGTTCCACACTTAGCACTAATTTTACAGAACCTGGTGATCAGTCAGTTTCATTTAAATTCTTATAACAAAATTAAACTTATTCTCTTAAAGGGAAATTTAAACATTAAATTTAACTTAATATTAATAGCAATCGCTATAGAGCACAAAGCAAAAACTGCAACACAATTACATTTAGTGTACCATTTATTCATTCACTTTTTTATTTCGTCTCATGGACACGTTACTTTTACCTTGTAGGTATTTCTTATTGAGCTCAACGGCTTCTTACTTCATTTGTACATTAAGGGAAACAACAATATTTAAACCTACAGATTTAAGTGACATTTCAGGATTGCAACATCTGTTGCCAGTTCTCTATAATAATCATAAAGGATAATGCAAACTACCTCGTTTTAATTTAGAGTTATCTGCCCTTTAAGTTTACAGAATTTGAACAACACCTTACTTCTTACACTTTACATAGATATACCGAAAATTTATTTACATTTATATCTCTTTTTCTTTTATCAGTTTTACTCCTGTCTATTTCAATCATATCAAACTTTTTTTTTCGGTTATCTTTTTCAACTTGATTACTTAAACATACAGCGTTACGTATCAAAACTTTGTTTCGTTATATATCTTATTCACATTTTATACAAACTTGAGGATTCTAGCTCAAATGTTTTACGGAAAATTATATTTGACTTATCTATTCTTATGCTAACTTATTTAACAACAATATTATATTTTTTTAACAAAGTTGGACTTTTTTGTCTATTAATTTATCATTTAAAACTTAAGGTTTTTAAAATAAATTTCAATATTTATGAAAGAAAACTGACATTTTCTGTACAAGACCAAAGATAGAAAATAAGAAACATACATACATATTATTTACACAAAATTGAAGTCCCTTGAAAAATTTCACATTTTTTTGCGTTAATGTCTTATAGTTTGGATCTCAGAAACTGCATACTTTCTGTACCATTGTTTGCTTCGCAATTTCTGTATCCTTCTTGAAATGAAAATCCACAGTTATACTCGTCTGAATAACTAAATCCCATTTTCCTTTTTTCCGCTTCACATTCAATTCGGTTTCGTTTACCACAGTTTATCTATATGATCGACTTTTTCCTCATTTAAAATAAAATAAATTACTTCGTGTATCCAAATTTTCAAATCCGCTCTTCTGGTCTCTAAGTTTCAATTAACAAATCCAAATCTGATAGCTATGATATTTTTACGAAAGTCTGAATTGCACTGGAATCTTCAATTTCTTCTCTATATACATAATGTAGACGCGACCGTCTCGAGTCTTCTTATTGCTTCTAATTCTTCTTGGCATTTTTTTAAACTAGTTAATAATGTTCATCTCTTCAGAGGTACCGAAATCTTCTCCACTCGTCTCCGCCATTCTGTTATGTTGAAAATGTTGTTGTATAGGAAAAGGGGGGGGGAGAGACGGGTTTGCATTGTTCTTGTCTCCCCTTTCCCTCCCCAAGTGGAAATGCGAATTCTCTTGTTTCTAGTTACATTGTTTGACTGGAGAAACTAGCTCTGGACTGACTGAGTACAGCTTATGCGGTCTTTCGAGGCTGGGCCCTGGTAATAACAAAATATACAGTCGATATTTTATTTCTGGTTCACCAAACAACAAGTCAAAGATAGAAAGATAGAAGTGTACAGAGAAATATCAAATTTAAATCAATTAAAATTCTAATTTACTTTTATTCGTTAACATTACTTAAAATATTTTATTTATCTTTATGAAATATCTTTATTACTTTATTGATTGATTTTATTACTTTATGAAATAACTTTATAACTTTACGAATGCAAACTTTTCAATTATTTAAAACAGATAAATTCCTTGATACAAAATTTAAAATATTATTATTCAAAATTAACTTATAAAATTATTTAAACAGATACACACCTGGTAATAACAAAATATACAGTCGATATTTTATTTCGAGAACCAAACAACAAGTGACTTTTCAAAGTTGGCAATCGGTTAAGAAGCCTAACGTCACGTGCTGTAAGGTGCCGAATTACTACCAGATCTGCACCCCGATTGGTTGATTAAAGTAAATCAAATTTAGTCCTTTTAATTATCAAAACTTGTTTACCTAAAACATCTGTCAATTTTACACCTATTTTAAAGTACAAAGAAATCTTACTAAAGGGGATAAATAATTTACTTCTCAAACATGTCAAATTAATCCTAATGGATTTTTGTCAATTTCTATTATTCTAGGTCTTTTTATCTCGGACTTTTTACGTAATACTTAGTAGTTAAATAAGATTTATTTCTAAACCGCGAAATTAATTCGTCTAGATTGCTCATTTATTTACAAATCAATTATCCTATTTTCCGGACTATAATCACATTTAATGTATAATTATTTCATTCTTTTTTTTTATTTTAAAGCTCATTTAAATCCAATTTAATCAATGTCAAAATGTTATTTATCAAAATTTTACTTTAATATATTTCGTGTATTTTAGCATCATTACACAGATCACATTTGAAGTGCAGTTTTCTTCACAATACTTCAAGAATAAAAAGGGTGAGTGATGCCTGCACTCTATACATTGAGAAAAATATCATCTTTTATGAAATTAAGAGTTCAATAATAACATGAAAAAAGGAGAAGTATAATAATGCAAGACAAATTACACGTTGCAACTTCACATTATATACTGAAGGAGTGCAGCAAGTTTTCTAGGAGAATAAAAGCCGTTTAGAAGAAGTTGTTGATATAATGAAGGCATAACTATGATTACATTATCTCATGTGACAAAGTCCAGTGATAACATTCATATCATGACAAAATGTAAGAAAAAAATAAACAAAATGCATGATGCACATCTGCAATATATAGTGAAGCATTTCTGCATTGTTTTATTGAAAAGTACTAAGGGTTTAGGAGAAATTACGGATAATACCCTGAAGAATCAGACAAAGCTGAAATTACAAAATTAATTGATAGCTTGAAAATTTGTAAAATATAAAAAATGACTGATTCATCTCTACTTTATATATATATATATATATATATATATATATATATATATATTGGAAAAATCAGTTTTTTTTTGTGCGGTATAAATAAAAGCGACAACAAAATTCCATAGAATTTAGAGGGAGAGACCAGTAGGGAAAATCTGTGGGCCGTACATCAATATCGAGAACACACAACCCAACAAAGAACATTTTATGCAAACCGTCATATTTCCGGGCAATATTTTACTAAAATGGTGGGTAATATCAATGTTTACCAATGTAACACAATATTTACAAATGTCCAAAATAATTCATTCTTTCTTAATATTTTGCTTTATCATATCCTTATAGAGAACTTTCATGTGTTACGATACTGCAGTTCATCAATCTTTATATAGATATGTTTGAAAAGTCAGGGTTTTTATTGTGCGGTTTAAACTCGATTCTGTAAATGACCAAAATAATTGCTTTTTTCTATAAATTGCAATATATGAATTTAATAAAATTTTGTTTAACACTAAGGAGTATCTCCCTCTTGCATAGCTCTGTCCTTAGCTGATTTTGGCTTTTCTATTTAGATCTTATTGGTAATTTGCACTCTATATAGTCTTTACCCATATTTCGGGTTAAGGCTTTCCAATATTTCGATTTTATCTGCACTGAAGAGACATAAGATGTCGAAATGCGCATATGCAGAATCCAAATTAACAGCTACTTCGGTATTATGTTATTTAGAGAACTTTCATTTGCTACGATATTGGTTTTCATAAATCTTTATTTGAATATGTTTGAAAAGTCAGGGTTTTTTTGTGCGGTTTTAATTCGATCTTTGCAAATGACCAAAATAATTCATTTTTTCTAAATTGCTTTTATCACATCATTTTAGAGAACTTTCATATTCTGCGATATTATAGGGTTATAGAATGGGATTTTTCATATTGGTCTTGTATTATGTCCAAGGATGGTCGTATTGGGCCGAGGACAGCCGTATTGGGCCGAGGCAACGCCGAGGCCCAATACGGCTGTCCGAGGCCCAATACAACTGTCCGACGCCTTTATTAAATAGTTATGTAAAACTATATACGGTCGATTCAATGGAAACAGAAATTATAGGTGAAGGACTTCTCAGTCAATTTTTATGTTTACTTTTACTTTTTTTCTTAAGTTTATTTCCATGTATTTCTGCTTTGGGGAATAGTCTCAAACATTTGTAAATTTGACTTGTGAGTACGTTTTTCATATACAAAATGTATGACGACATGGATAAACGTTGAGATGAAATGACTCGAGTTCAATTCAGCGAGTGGTGGTTACCTGAAAAAGATTTACTTTTCTGATCTTCGTAGCATTTGCGTTGATATCTGATTGTTGACATAAACTATGAATATACTATGATGTTTCATATTCAAAATCACTGAACTATCAAAGCATTTTTCAGAATGTCAACAAACCTGTTTATGATATCGCCGCCATTTTGTTGACGATTGAATGAACCGGAAGTCCGTATTGGGCCTGGTCGTATTGGCCTAGTAAACCCGTATTGGGCCAGTAAATCCATATTGAGCCAGTAAATCCATATTGGGCCTACTTGGTCGTATTTGTCCTGTAAACCTTTCTATATTTGCTCACAACATTTTGTATTGCATAGACAATTTTAATCATATTTTACATAACTATTTAATAATGCTTTTTATTACATACTTAGTAGAAATAAAAGCGTTTTTGCATGATCAATATGACAGGAAGTAACCTGTCCATAATTTCACACCCCAGGAAAATAATAGGTTATGTTATGCTCCTCGTGCATCTCAGACAAAATTAACGACTTCCGGTCCATATTGGCCTGGGCAAATAAACGACTTCCGGTCCATATCGGCCTGGCATTTCTAAACGTCGGAAGTATGTAATAAAAAGTTTAATACATGTACATTTCCATATTGACATGATTATCATCCTTCGACCCATATTGTCCCTCGACTTCGTCTCGGGCCAATATGGGTGTCTCGGGATGATAACCAGGCCAATATGGAAATGCCCATGTATTAATCTGTATTTATCAATCTTTATATCAATATGTTTGTAAAGTCAAGTTTTTTATTGTGCTATTTAAACTCGATCTTTGCAAATGACCAAAATAATGCATTTTTTTCTAAATATTTTTCTTTATCATATCCTTTCGAAGAAGTTTTAAATGTTGCGATAAGGCTTTCATTAGTCTTTACATAAATATGTTTGAAATGTCAGGTATTTTATACTCAATCTTTACAAACGAGCAAAATAATTCAGTTTTGTCTAAATATTTTGCTTTATTATATCAATTTGAAGAAGTTTTTTTGTTGTGTTGCAATATTACTTTTCACCCATCTTTACATAAATATGGAAGGAAAATGAGGTTTTTTTAATTGTGCAGTTTAAACTCATTCTTTACTATTGACAAAAATAAGTCATTTTTTCCAAATATTTTGCTTTATCATATCCTTTCAAAGAAGTTTTATATGCTTTTTATCAATCTTTTTACATAAATTTGTTTGAAAAGTCATATTTGTTAGTTCGGTTTAAGCTCGATCATAACAAATGGACAATTTTCCCCCCAAATATTTTACTTTATAATATCCTTTCGAAGAAGTTTTTAATGTTGCGCGATATAATTTTTGATAAAGTTTTGCCTAAATATAAACGTTGATTTAAGTTTGTTTATTCCGCGTATTTTTCATTCCCTCGCTTTCATTTAATTTGCTTTACACTGAACATACGAACTATATACAAAAGAAAAACGTTCACGCGGAATTATAAGTTTTGTTAGTTGGCAAGAAACAACCGGGTTATTTCAAACATATTTCCATGTATTTAAAAAAAAAAACTCACGCCATTGTTAATCTATATCTAAACTGGGACTAGTATATCAGTCCCAGATCTAAAATTGGAGAAGTTTTAATGTGAACTTGATAAAACTACGATCACGTGTTTTGAATCGACTAATCGTTTTATATAATGCAAAGAAGCGACGATGTGCACTTCAACTTCAAGTGCACTTCGCGAACACTCCCACGACCACGTCTGTTTTTTTTATAGCAATTGAAAACGTTTACACGTCAGTTTTTGGCTGTCACGGAATCACTTTACATTGAACTCGTAGTGCACTTAAGGAACGCTTTTCGAGTGCACTCGGATGGAATGTTGCGTCAGTACCAATCTATACCTGTCTTAGACTCTGGAATTATTTTATCTTGGACATGAATAATTGACACAACTTTATAACCGAGGCTATTAGAAATATAACTTAAGGTGTCTCAGTAACTACATTTTTGAATTTGTGCCAAGATTTGAAAGTCTTCTGGTTTTTTTTTTTCAGTTCAATGGCTTAAAGAATTATGCACGCGGACTCTTAACTTTAATTTTATGAATGTCTTCTCTAAGCCAAATTAAGACATCTGGCAAGTTTTCATAACATTCTTGATAAAACTTCCTAGCTTTTAGAGAAAAATAGTTCTGATATTAAATTAAGGGAAAATCCAGAGAAATCCATTTCCCGACAAATTCTGAATGTCTTCTGTCTCCGTTAAAAACACACGGACTCTATATTTCCGTTTACAATTTCATAAAGTCTACAATGTGGAATCAACTCAAATAGGTTTTAAAAAGTCTTTGATATAAACAACATCAGCATTGAGGCTACTTAAATAGCCTTTTCCAAAGTAAGGACATTTTGTGGGTTCAAAGATACTTTAATATTTCTACTGAGAGCTAGTGGACGTATGTTTTGTAAAAAAAGAATGAAGGTGACTGAATCATAAATACATGTCTCTACATAGATACTTGTCTCTACATAGATACTTGTCTCTACATAGATACTTGTCTCTACATAGATACATGGTGAATGAAAGGATATGGAGTAAATGCACATGAGACAATGTTTCTACAAATGCATGATAAAAACAAGCAAAGGAACAACGCTTTTATTGTTGTTCTTCATCTTGAAGTCACCATGAGGCCTTCAACAATGAGCTTTGCTCATACCTCATAGTAAGTTCAAGACGGCCCTTTGCCCGACAAAAGCACTAGTGTCTTAAGCTAGTGGACAAGTACAACATATAGACAAACACAGGGCACTCATCAAGTCGAATGTAAGAAATCTTGGCGTTATAAATAGTGAGATGTTGGCACTTAAAACAGGTAGTCTGGATTACATTTCGAAAATTACAAAAATAATTGCCAAAATTTGAAAGTATCAATAGTATATCCATATGAGAAATTCTCTCACGCACAAGTACACCTTAACTGAAAAATATAGAGAGCATACATCTCTCGCACGGGGAATCGTTTTACGGACTCCACACTGCAGGAGAGACAAACTCCAGTCGTAAATGGTGAATAAAAGGATATGGAGTAAATGCACCTGAGACAAAGTCTCTACAAATACATGGTAAAAAATAAGCAAAGGAACAACGCTTTTATTGTTGTTCTTCATCTTGAAGTCACCATGAGGCCTTCAACAATGAGCTTTGCTCATACCTCATAGTCTTTACATAGATGCATGTCTCTACATAGATACATGTCTCTACATAGATACTTGTCTCTACATAGATTCTTGTCTCTACATAGATACATGTCTCTACATAGATACATGTCTCTACATAGTTGTCTGTTTTGAAAACAGTTACGAATAATGTGAGTGAATAATATATATATTTATCTCAAAACAGATACTTAATTGTCTTTAAGGGAGTATGAGTGTCAGAAATTTTGTAATTATAATTAAAATTATGGTCTTTGTTTTGAAGAGCACTGCTAATGGTACATGTACAACTTTAGCAATTTTTTTTTGAAAATCCATGTAAGAATTTTTGAGATATAGGACGTCAAAATTTGGCGGGAAATAATTCTCTGTAGAGATTTCCTTTAATTTGAATAAGGTGCTTTTATGGGCCTTTAAATGTATGAAAATATAATTGGAAGTTGATTAAATTTTATACGCTGTCTAATTTATGCATATTAGAGTGACTTATGACCAAGAAAATATGATCCATGTATAAAAAATTCAACACTGTTTAAAAAGATAAAACCCGAGAATGTCGAAGACTTCTGAAATCTTCTGCTCATACTCCCTTAATTTCTACTGAGTATAAGTGGTAATAATATAGATGTGCGTTTTGAAAAAAGCAACGAAGGTATTATGTGAATCATATACCTATGCTTGTCTCTTTGAGAATAAATGCCAAATACTGATAAAATAAATACCACTGCCGTATATAGACAAATACGTTATATATAAGTTGTGTTATACAAACTAGAATGCATAGAATATTCAGGTGTGTTATATATCATAAGGTGTGAAAAAAACAAATTGCATAAATGAACGTTAGTAATCAGATACAATTGAGCGCCCATCCATCTTCGAAAAAATAAAATGATACTTTATCCATTACTTGCGCTTCTACGGTATTCGTTTACCCATGTATATTTTACTTCTAAACGACAGAAATTCGTAGCAAATGAGCATTTTTAAAACCTATAATAAAAAGTTTTTTTTGCTTAAAATTCTGTTGCTTTATCACATGTGAGCATATGCCACCTTTCATGTTACATGTGAGAGTCAGTGTGCTAATATCAAACTCAAGCAGGATTTAAGCGGAAGAAGGATATGTTTTTTATTTGCATATTTTTAATCCTGTATAAGAAAATCAACAACGCTGGAATGAATGGCTATGGAGTAAATACACATGAGACAAAATCTCTAGAAAAACAAGGTGATACCAAACAATCGAACAACGATTTTATTAGTCGAGTTTCTTTTAGAATATTTGAAATGATATTTTTCTTTGTGATTTGCGAAGATTTCTCCAATCAGTAAAACACACACGTTCCTTTCTTACTGAGACGTCATAACAGTCATAACGTCATAACGTCATTCAGTTGTCTACATTTTTTCAAATACCCTTTAACGAATGTTTTCCTGGTTGAGTTTACGGTATTATGACTTTGACTGTCAACTTAACTCAAATTTTAATATTGGATCACCTTTATTGCAATTTTATACTTTATGCTGCTTTATACCTCGTCCCAAATGATTTGACAATAATATTTTAATGTTTTTATAATGCAAATTTATTTGTTATATCTCAAAACGTAGATTTTATATCTATAATTTAGCAGTCTTCATATTTCATACCTTTACCAATGACTAAATACCGAAGTTACTGTGAATTTAAATTCTGCATATGCGCATTTCGACAACTTATGTCTCTTCAGTGCAGATAAAATCTAAACGTTTGGAAGACCATAAACTCAAAGATGTTTAAAAACTGATAGAGAACAAATAGCCAATATGATCTAAATGTGAAGCCAAAATCAGCTAAGGACAGAGCTTTGCATGAGGGAGATACTCCTTAGTTTTCAACAAAATTACATTTTTTTCAAGGATTACTAATCTAACCAATTAATTGTCATGTTTTTGAACCCTTACCTTGTTTTAATGGCTCGATCGTATAGTCTGAACACTAGTACTGATACTTGATAGTATGGGATTGTGTTCAAATATTCGAACTTATACCTTATATAATGAGATGCTTGTCAAGTCTGAACTTACTGTAAGGTATACCTGCTTACGGAGTGTATGTTTCACAGCTTATTCGTTTCCCAAGAGCTAGCCCAAATTATACAGACTTTCTCATTAGACAAAGTTATAGAAATCAGTCAAAGAAAGATTTGAAGTTTCGATTCACTCTGCTGACCGTTGTATTTATTTATTTATTTTTTTTTAATAGTTAAAGTATGTCTTAGAGTAATTAACTGAATTAAAGTGCTTCGCAAGAAAAGGGGTTGTCAAGCTGCCTGAGTGCTCAGCGTGAAGGCATTTTAACCACCCCTTGTCTTACGAAGCACTTTAATTCAATTAATTACTCTGAAGCATTCTTTCTCCGATGATATGTGAAGTTTAAACAGCGGTTCTGATCCGTTAGATAAATTGTAATATTCACATATGTTGAATAAAGCCCCGTGCTATCTCCCGCCAAATATATTCGGAATACAATTCTCGGTGTTTAACATTTATTATTGAGAAAAAGATTACAACATTTTATCCCGATTATTACCATTTTATCCACTCTCGATAGTTGAATTTAAAAATTTTAAAATGCTCGGCAAGCCTCGCAATTAAAATGTTAAAATTTAACTATCTCTAGTGGATAAATATGGTAATGAACGGGATCTTGTGGTGTAATCTATATTTAACTAACTTAAAGACCCCAAATGAAAAAAATACCGACGAACCGATGAAAATATTAAAAAGTATATATCTAAAACTAAATGCTGACATCCCGCCATTGAAATAGAATCTTCTACTCATGTTTATTTAAATCAGTTTATTTAGGCTACATATATCAATTAGTTAATAAATGTATTTTGTGTTCTTCATGCGAAAAAAAAAGTTTCCTTTTATATTGATCTTGTTTCAGATATTTGTTTACTTTTATTATATAAATACCAATTAGATTGTATTTAAAAAATTAACTGAGTTATCGATTTGTTGTCACTTTAAATATATTTTCTTACATCTGCTCGTTAACTTGTGATTGTAGTCGCGACGATTTATGAAAGTCGTTTGATCACCTTGATGTTAAGAAAAGGAGCGCAGGTTCGATCCTTGGACCGGGAATTTTTACGCACATGAAACTTTAAACTTCATCTAATATTTAGGTGAAACATAATAGAAGGTGAAACTTTAGCATATATATATATATATATATATATATATATATATATGTGTGTGTGTGTGTTCCAGACCATACGCGTATTTAAACCGTACGCGTACGGTCCGGACCGTATGAGTATACGTGTACGGTCTTCTACGAGCTGGACCATACGCGTATATTTAGACCGCATGAGTACAAAGACAGACACTTCATTCGTTATTCAAACAAAGAAGTGAGTTACAGTCAAAACTGTTAGCACTAACTACCATAGGAAACCGTATAGATTATTAGGTCTTTATAAAAATAATAAAAGATTTTTTTTTCACATTTTCACAAAAATTTCAAAGGTAATACATAAACTTCAGTTTTAAATTAAAAAGGTTTTGTTCGTGGAAAGGGGTATTCCTTTTTGGAACACCGTGTAATTTCCGCTGTAATATTTATTCAACCGTCCCGTGCGAAATTTTGGGATTTGCACCCTTTTTTGGGGTAATTTTGAAAATGTTGTGTTCATTACAGGTGGTATTCAATGATTTTCACACAAAAAGACCATATATTTTATTTCAATTAACATTCCATTTATTGTTTACGAAGCACAACCTTTTTTTATTATTCTATCTCAAGTAACGTTTAATGAGCAAGTTAATTTTATAAAGGCATCTGGATAGGTTAAGGGCATTGTTTTCAAGACATTTCACATTTTAAAAAATGGCGGGAAAGAATATTGTGTACTGTATATCAATTTATTGTTATATTATCAAAGAACACGCAAGACTTTGAAATAAACAGACCGTACGCGTACGGTCGGACCATACGCGTCCGGTCGGACCATACGCGTACGGTCCGACCGTATGGGTATTTCGAAAAAATACTCGTATGGTCCGGACCGTACGCGTATGGTCCAAATACGCGTATGGTCTGGAACATATATATAAATGAATATGCATAAAAATTAATGAGGTAAATAATTCGGGGTAAGTAAATAATTTGTGGTAAATTATCAGTAAAAGTGCTTCGAAATCAAGAATATCAAACGACAAAAGACAAAAGAAAGATGGAATACTGTAAACCTATTAATTTTTGCGGTTCCTAATTTTTGCGGTTTCTTGAACTCTGCCATGTTCGCGGGTATCAATTTTCGCCGTTTTAGGATAATAATAGTACCTTCTTACTGTTTCTGAAATATTTGTGGGTAATAATTTTCGCGGTTTTTCATCAACCGCAAAAATAGCGAAAATTAGTACACCGCAAAAATTACTACTTTTTCAGCAGTCCAAGGCATTTTTGAAAAAAATTAATGTTAAAAAGATAATGAAGCAAAATCTTCAAACTTTTTTTATTTTTAGATTTAGATATTTTATTTTTAATAAGGACCTCAAAATTAGAGAACTTGCATAGTCATTTTGATAACTTTGTCTTCGACATGAATAAATGACACAATTTTATAAGAAAGGCTATTGAAAATATGACTGCAAATTCCTTTTCCAAAGTTATGGCATTTTGTAATTTCAAAGATAATTTAATTTTTACTGAGTGCAGGTTGTTTTGAAAAAAGAAAGAAAGGCGGACAAACCATAGATATTTGTCTCCACATATATATTTATCTTTAATTTCTGATGTGCACAAGTGGCAACAAAATAGACGGATGATTTGACAATTTAAAGTAACACAGCTGAGTGAATCATGGAAACTTGTCTTTTTGTTTTAATTTAACTGAGTGCAGATGAGAACAACATAGACGTGTGCCTTGAAAAAAGGGAACGAATGTTAGTGAATCATATACCTATACTTGTCTCTTTGAGAGTAAGTGCCATATACTGATAAAATATATACCACTGCCGTATATGGACAAATACGTCATATATTAGTTGTGTTATACAAACTAGAGTGCATAGATATAAATAGTATTCAGGTGTGTTGTATATCATAAAGTGTGAAAAAAACAAATTGCATAAATGAAAGTTGGTCAAATGAACTCTAAAGTCAGATACAATTTATCCCCCCATCCATCTTCTAAAAAATAAAATCATACTTTATTCATTTCTTCATTTTGAACATGTTTCTCGGTTAAAGGACTTCCAAATGTTTTGGTTTGATCTGAACTGATGAGACATAAGTTGGCGAAATGGGCATATGCAGAAAACAGATAAACAGTAACTTCGGTATTTTGTTATTCTAATTCTACGGTATTCAGGTATTTGAAGTAAATGCGCATTTTACCTATAATAAAAGTTTTGTTTTTGCATAAAATAATGTTACTTTATATACTACATGTGAGTAATGCCACCATTCGTGTTACATGTGTGAGTCGGCATGCTAAGATCAAGCTAAAGCATAATTAAGCAAGAAGGATATTTGTGTTGTTGTTTTTTTTTTAATTTGCATATTTTTTTTAATCCAGTGTAACGCAGGAATGAATGGCTTTAGAGTAAATACACATGCGACAAAATCTCTTGATAGACACGGTGATGCCAAACAATTGAACAACGATTCTATTGGTCGAGTCTCTTTTAGAATATTTCTTTGTGATTTGCAAAGATTTTTCACTGCAAAACGCACACGTTCCTATCTTACTGTGACATTACTTCAAGATGTCTGCACTTTTTCAAATACCTTTTAACGAATGTTTTCCTATTATAATTGTGATCATCTTCATTGCAATTTCGTATTTTATGTTGCTTTATGACATGTCCCAAACGTATTTGATCATAATATTTTCATTCTTTTTTTAATGCAAAGTTAATTCGTTATATGTCAAAACGTACATTTTATATTTATAATTTATCAGTCTTCATACTCATACATTGATTGGATTACTTTTTTTCAAGAATTACTTGTCTACTCCTTAAACTAACGAAATAATTGTCATGTTTTCGAACCAATACCCTGTTTTAATTGCTGATACTTGATATCATGGGATTCTGTTCAAGTATTCGTACTTATACCTTATATAATGAGATGCTTGTCAAGTCCTGACCTAACAAAAAGATATTAATAAAAAGATGAAAGGATCACGAATCAAAGTTTCTACAAATACATGGCAAAACCAAACAATATAATATTTTTCGAAAGGATATGGAGTAAATGAACATGAGACCATAACACATATGTTTACTGCAACTGCAATAATTTTAATGAGCTGTATGGCCATTTCGGAAATTAATTCCTCGTCAGCAGCACTAGAACCCAAACAAAGGAAATCCATAATTTCAAAAAATGTTTAAAATGCATAAAACCAAAACGATATCCGAATAATCAGTAATATCAAATATAGCTAAGGACAAAACTACGATGGAGTGAGTAGATCCTTAGGTTTTAGAATTTTCATAAAGTTACATAATAGTAATTGAACAAAGTGTACACATGAGATATTATCTCATGTACAAGTACACCATATCTAAGAAAAATAAAGAGCATACATCTCTACCACGGGGAATTGTTTTACCAACTCCACACTGCAATAAAAGACAAACTCCTGTATTAAATATTTTACGAAAGCAATAACAATGCTTTTATTGTTTAGTCATCATAAGCCCTTATGCAATGAACTTTCCTCATATCTCATAGTAAGTTCAAGACGGCCCGTATCACCGCTAGAGCAATATGACGAGTACCGCTAAATTTATTTTATCTTATTAATGATCAAGTTTTTATTTTGATACCTTTACTATGTTTGTCGAAACTTCATACTGATACCTTAATTTAAAGATAAAATGCGTGTTAAGTCGGTGCTATTTGAACCTTGCATAATCAACATTTTGGAAAATCTTGTTGAAAACTAAGGAGTATCTCCCTCATGCAAAGCTCTGTCCTTAGATTATTTTTGGCTTAATATTTAGATCATATTGGGTATTCGATCTCTGTCAGTTTTTAAACATCTTTGAGTTAAGGTAGATAGACAGTAATATTCATATCCATGAGATTTTGTTGTAAGTCAGCACAATTGGAGAACCAATCATTTTTTTTGTAATTTGTTTATTTTTCAAGTAAACATGTTAAATTACAATACGACAGACACATATAAAGTATAAAATATCATTCTGACAGTATATATATATATATATATATATCCATATCTTTTTTTTTAAATCAACAGTATACTTTTATACAACTACTGCCTCCAGAAGTGACCACTTTTTATTAATTTAATTATTCTGTGCAGGGGATAAGTACAGTGCAGAATTTTTTTCTATGTTAATATAATATTTTAAATATTCAATTCCCCCCTTAACAGAAGGTTTTTTTCCATCACATCTACATTTATAAATAAAATATTTCAGAATAAGTAAAGTATGATTAATAGTATCATATGTCTGTGATTCATTTGTCACACCAAAAATAATTTCTTTTGGGTTTAGAGGAATCGTAATTCCACAGCAATTCAATGAATTTTTTAAACCAATCTAAAAATTTTGCACAAATGAACATTCCCAAAAAATATGTATTAGTTTTTCCTTAGTTTCTGAACAGAAAGTACAAAGCTCTGTTTCTTTTAGTTTGCATTTATGCAAATAAGATTTACATGCCAAAATTCTATGAAAGAGTTTGAAATTAAAATTTTGAAGAACAGAGTCTTTTGATATCAAAAAAGATGTGGTATATATTTGCCCCCAGTCTTCAATTTCTGTATTTAATTCATATTCCCATTTATGTTGTGCCCCTAGAGGTGTCTCTGTCACTTGTTCCAAAAATAAATTGTTAAATATTTACATGGTTTAGAATCACATTTCAGTTTATCTATTATTTTATTTTCTATATTATTCAACTTTTCTTTACCATGTACAAGTCTCCTCCAGCTAGTTGGAATTGCACTTATCAATCCATAAAATTCAACAAATGTCACTTTCAAATTATATTCATCTTTAAATTCCTCAAATGTATAAAATGTTTTATTTTCTGATATTAAATCATTTATGAAGAACACTTCATTTTCACAAAAAATGTGTTTTATTACCATTTTCCCATCTATTTTTATATTGGAATTAAGCCATATGGATTGGCTCAAAACCTCATTTGGATTATCCATTATATTAATATTTTTTCTTTGAGTTTGGAAAATTCTTTATAACATCCCGCCAGAAAGGATTTAGTTCTTTTGATAAAATTTCAAGTCCTTCCTTACTTAAATATAAAATCTTGTCACCATCCCATTCTTGGATATCGTTTAATAACAAAATCTTCCAAGGTGAATAGATTTGTGGGTCAAAAAAATTATTCAGCCACGACATTTTCAAACTATAACAAAATGATTCCACATGAGGGAGTTTCAGACCTCCATCTTTATAATCATTGATCATAACTGTTCTCTTTACTTTATCTGGTTTTCCCTTCCACAAAAAATTATAGAAAATACCTTGGATATCTTTCATAAAGTTTTCTGGGGGGTTAGGAAGGACAGTTAACACTTGTACCAATATGGGTAGTGCCAAGGTTTTAATCACAGTAATCCTTCCAATATATGTTAATTCTCTGAAAGACCAAACATTCAACAAAGACCTGATACTTTTTAATTTTTCTTGAAAATTTATCATAGTCTTATCTTCTTTTGCAAGTTCAAACCAAATTCCAAGTAACTTAAATTTCCCAGAAAAATTCCATGACAAATTTTTTTCAGGCAAAATTTTGTTCATACTACCCTTTTTTGATCCAATCCATATAGCTTCTGTTTTATGTACATTAATCTTGAGTCCAGCACATTCCGAAAACAATTGAAACAATGATAATGATTTTTTCTAAAGATACTTCTTCTCCATCCAAGACTAAGGAGGAATCATCAGCATATTGGCTTAATAAGAATTCAGAACCTCCAATCGTAATACCTGAAATATCTGGATCATTCATTGGAGAACCAATCATACTTGTCCGAAATCTGTAATAAAAAGTATGGGTCACCATGCTTGCTTTTTCTAGAATTGGGATCAAAGTTTGCTGATTTTTAGCCATTTTTTCACCTAAATTTACAAAGAATGCACGGAGAAAATACCGAAAGGCAACTTTTAGCTTAAAAGAAATGAACTTTTTATCCATGAAAA